>CAHIKZ030000476.1:1512500-1647500 GCA_903632075.3 Acanthosepion pharaonis
AATAGAGAACCCAGCGTGAAGATAGAATTGATTCCTGAAGACATCGGTAGATAGTTCTTCATATCACTACTAAAGATACCAGGTGCCACATTACTTAACTTATCATTAATATTCTAATGAATAGAGCCCAGAGCAGAGTTAGACAGGCACGAGGACAAGAACAGGTGTAAGCTGCCAGAGAGTGCAATACAAATATGAATATATGCACGCCTATCTTTCAGAGATTACACAAAAGGAATTAGAACCAGTTTGGCACGAAGGACTCCTTTGAAATTTTTAAAAAGAATTATTTGCACGGAAATAGTATTCAAATCATTTGTAACATGTACTGAAAGCACACAGCTTACATGCGGACAGATAAATTAGTCAATACACAATAACGGAACGAGAAATACAAGAATAAGCATTGTCACCGATTTTTTAAACATGAACAGCGATACGATTCTAAGATGATACGAGCAACCTGGGTTTTTCTCTCAACGAAAGTGGCCTTAACAACAGACACTATGCAAATAGAATTGTTTCTTTTTTAAACAGTGTGAATTACGTCTACCCGCCTATACACGTTTGAGAAGATGCTCTCTTTTTTAAACAATGTGAATTACGTCTACCCGCCTGTCATAACGAACAAAGTGCTTGGAGGGTTCGAACCTGCGTTCAGCTTTGTAGGAGAAACTACCGACTGATCCGATGTGTTATTTAGACCAGTGATTCTCAATGTGGGTTTGACAAATCTTTTGAAATGGGCCTAGAGTTTGCCTAAGGAAAATAGGTGGGCTTTGAAATTCTATTTTTTTCAATTTGCGTAAAATTATGAAAACACAAGGTATTGATTCGAAGTTCAACTTGAAAGAACTGATAAATAGATAACAAGAGCAGTCATTTGTCAGGATTTCTATTTTCTACTACATTTTGCTTTTGTAAATGAAATGTATTTCGTGTTACATGGAATTTTTATTTGTTCTTATGTGGACTTGAAAAACTGTTGACACTAAAAAATGGGTCCGCAAAGAAAAAAAAGGTTGAGAATCACTCCCTTAGACCGCTTTTATCTCAAAGAGCTTCACAGCTCATGAGGATTCACTTACAATTACGTGGAATGTAGATCTACTGTCCATATCCGCTTGAAAGCCCTCATAGGTTTGTTTTCGTATCGGAAGCGTCAACAAAATAATTCTAAGGAATTAATAAGTAATTCCTTTCAATTAAGGCTCCTTTTTGTTAACATGATTCAAGGATCAAACAGGTAGATGTAATTCATCCTCTTTAAATGAATGATTACTTCTACTCGGACATGTGTATCCACTAAAAATACATTTACAGTAATGAGAAATAATGTCTATTTAAAAATAAGATTCCTTAGATGACATTCTATTGCTGGCAAATTCAGATGTAAAACTAAAATAACTATTAGTCAAGGAAGTTGATAAAAAATATTAACCATTAACTTTAAGAACTAAGGCGAACCGCTGATCCTTCTCACTATAGCTCTATTCGCCTTTTTTTACAACGTACTACATGCTCTAATCAATTCTGAATTGGTTAAGCATCTTGCTTCGCAAGGTTTTCTTTCAGATAATATAGATTTCAATTCTGTAGGTAAACTGCTGATGTGTTAATGATTATTATATTATAATCTCTATCTATAAAAGGCTGGATGTGTGTGTGTTTGTGTATGTGTGTGTGTGTGTGTGTGTGTGTGTGTGTGTGTGTGTAACGAATGCACGGCCGCAATTTTCGACGGATTTGCACCAAAATTTACATGCACATGCTCCAAGTTAGCGGAAAGGCCAACACTGACTTTGCATTTCCCAACTCCCATCGATAGTGGAAATAATCGATTTTTTCATGCTTCTACAGCAATTTTCATGTAATTTGCGGCCATTTTCTACTGGCCAGAGTGAAAGCCTATAGCTGGCTGCCACGAATAGGCAGGAATATTCTATTGGCCAGCGCAAGAGCCAACAGCTGACTGACACGAATGTTAACTACCATGCTAGCATGCAAAAAATAGCTGCATTCGTCACAAGTGGGAAAAATTTAAATCTGCATGGCACTTTATTCCAATTGGCTCATTCGCTTGCTTAAACTCAACGTTGATTCTGATTCCGCAGAACTGGGTTGTGTTTGAAAAAGTATTTGTTGTTAAAATCCTTTTTTCATTCAGTTTTTCCAGTTACGAGTCCTTTTTTAAAGCTGATCGTTTTGTGTTCATTTTGTTTAGTTCTTTTTTCGTAACAGATTTAATGTTTAGTATAGAGCTTAGAAAAAATTCGCAGTGTACTCCTTTAAAGGCAAGTAAGGGTAAAAATATTTTAAGTCAAGTGATAGCTATTGCTGTATGAGTTGTACGATTTTTGAATCAAGCACAAGCAACGCCGGGTCATGCTGCTAGTATATATATATAACGATATAAGGGTTCTATCAAGCTTTAGATAAGAATGGAGAAGTTCTCGCTATTGCATATCTCGAAGACATATTTCATATGATTTGGCTTTCTTGGTATTCTTCACAAGTTCAAAGGCTGTGGTATTTTTGGACGGATTTTTTGAACTGATTCAACTTATCAAATCGCGAAATGAAAATTATCTTGAACGGATACTTTTCTAGATCATTTTACGTTAATGCAGTTGTCCCTCAAGGCCTTATGTTGATCCTAGTTTTCAAGAAGGAAAAACGATTAAGGAAAGTTATCAATATTTACTCCTGTCTCAATAGTAATTCTGATCGGTTGATAAGGTCAAAATATCAGCTGATTTAAAAAAAAAAATTGACCTACAACATGATGTTAATTAGGGCAAGGAATGGTTGGTTAATAATAACGCCTCCAAAACGAAACATCTTTCTTAATCGTCTAATAGAAGCCTTTCTGCCTACCATCAGCATGGTTGGGGATAGCCTCCTGGGGAGTGATTCATTGCACCTCCAACGGGCTAAAGTTTTCCGCTGACATGAAGTGGAAAGATTATATTGAATCAACTGCTAGTGTTGTTGCCAAAAGATTTTTCTCACCGGAATCTATCTTACATATTTATAAGTCTACCATTCGCCCTTGCTTTGAATATTGCTGCCCCATCTGGTCTGGTGCTTCTGCTATGTATTTAGAGATTCTTGATAAGATCCAAAGAGGAACCTGCAATGTTATTGGTCCTGACCTGGTCTCTCGACTTAAGTCATTTTCCCACCGCAGTAACGTAGCTTCCATGTGTGTTTTCCAAAAAAAGACTTCCATGGAAATTGTTCTGATGAACTTTCATCACTGGTACTAAATATTTTCTACGAAATTTCTCAAACATTCAGGCCAGTAAATCTAATTAATACTGTTTAATTAAAAATAGAGCATTTACTTAAATAAATTGTATCTATATAAATAACGCATAAACAGAAAAAAAAAATATATTGTATATATATATATATAT
Organism: Acanthosepion pharaonis; assembly: GCA_903632075.3. Classification (NCBI taxonomy): domain Eukaryota; kingdom Metazoa; phylum Mollusca; class Cephalopoda; order Sepiida; family Sepiidae; genus Acanthosepion; species Acanthosepion pharaonis. Next base: position 1,515,920 of record CAHIKZ030000476.1, read on the forward strand.
ATATATATATATATATATATACAGAGAGAGAGAGAGAGAGAGAGAGAGAGAGAGAGAATGAGACAGTAAATATAAAAGTTGACACTGAGGTCAAAACCGAGAGGCGACAGTCTGTTTCATGCTTGATCTCAATCTTCAGTCCATGAAAACTGCGTTCAAGCATGGAATAGAATGTCATCTTACGTGGTTGAGCTCAATAACTACATATGTTTGTGCGTGTGCGTGTGCGTGTGTCCCCCTGTGTATATCACAAGATATATATATATATATATATATATATATTGTTATATATTTTCTTGCTTTCACTATTCCCATGTTAATTCTTTCTTTGCTGTCTCATTATTTTTCTTCTCTTGCTGTGTCATTCTTTGCTGTTTTTCATTCATGTCGTTGCCTTTCTTGTTTCCTTTCTTGCTGTATTTTCCATCCCTTCTGTTTTTCCACTTTTCTGAACATGTATGTAGTCTGGGATGTTATGATGATATATTTCTCATTCTTTTTTTAACAGTACTTGCTTTCAATTTCATGCCGTTCATAGATATTTAGTTCTTTATATATATATATATATATATATATATATATATATATATGATTTCGGTATTTATTTTTCAGACGTCTCTATCGAAATATTTCTGGCACTTGAATGAAACCAATAAAACACCTACTGGGAAATGGGAATTAATAAGAAAAGCTAGAATATGTAGGTCATTAAATGACTCATATCCTCTGTGCATACATGAGAAAATATATATTACTACGTTTATAAAAAATGAAAAATTACTTAATCAAAGAAATGAAATAGCTATTCTTTGCCGACATTGTCAAAAATTTTCCTTAAATATTTTTAAAAAAATCTGATGAATATACATATTTATATTTGATATTTAATAACAATTTTTAAATATTTTAAGTAATTCTATTACATTTATTTGTTTTAAAAGAACTATAGTCTATTAGTAATTAAAATTAAGAATAATATTTTAAAATTGTAGTTCAATATGACGTATTCATATACAAACAACCCTTTTAGAAAAACCCATCATGTATACAAGTAAAAATTTAACGGCGAAAAAAGTGCAGAAAAACTTTTTGTTGTTGATAAAGACCAAACCACATGCGTTGAAAGAATGTCATCATTCATTGAAAAAGACACCCATACCCTACCTTGACTTAACCTCTTTTCGAAAGTAACTCATATTTTGATACAATAGTTGTCAGTGAAAATGAATACTCTACCACCACTTGTCAAAATGATTGAATTTCCACGTATCTTTAGAAACCAATATTATGAAAGTATGCGCTTATAAAACTCAGTAAATTTCAAAAGAAGTTATTCCAAAATTCGCTTAAAAATGAAACAGGACTACAGACTTTAATTTAATTCTATTAAGTTTTTAGTTTCTGTTTTTGAAACATGGCAATTTCTGTGTAGCGATGGAACCATATTTAAATTAGTAAATTTATAATACATATATATACCGTGTGTAACAGCAAAATTATCCAAATCGTGTAAATAATATAATTGTATTCCCACAATATGTAAAAAAAAAAACTAAACTGACTTTCTTTTTTCCTGGTTTTAAGATGAGACGTTTAGCTATCTTGACACCATTTGCCTTAACAATTACTGAAAAATCCTTTGAGTTATTCCGCTAAAAAGAGAGCAGGTTAAAATTATTTTGTGTCAGACTCATTGTCTTCTCAACTGAGCAATATGGAAGGGAAAAAGCTCGCTCAGGCCTTCATTAATGGTACAAACATTCATACTCTGGCTTCAATCTTCAAAGTCCATTCAGGAGCCATCAAGAGAACAAGTGAATAAGTTTTTAAAAAGATGGAAAAGTAAAAAGGAAAACTGGATCAGCATGTCACAACAGGAAGAGGGATTATCATTTCAACTTAGAGCTAAAGAGATCAATTAGAAAAGATCCAACTCAATTAATAGGACGTTTGGCACGTGAAAGAGTAGTTTCAGCTCTGACATTCCAAAGAGCAATGAAAAAAAAACTTAAAAATGAAATCATACGTGAAACCTGTGAGGCATCTTGTTACTATAGGACAGAATATTAGAAGGTTAGAGAGGGAGAAGATCATCTTGAATAATTTTGAAAATGATTCTGGAATATATATATATATATATATATATATATATATATATATATATATATGAACTTTACTTTAATCCTTCATGAGCTTCCGATCTTTAGTTATGATTAAGTAATGATGAACATGTCATTTTCGTTTATGATCGATTTCATCACGATTGTCAAACTTAGAGAGTAGTTATACATTCAAAGTAGAGTCCAGTAGTTTTATAAAAACCTTGAAGAATAATAGTAACATATCTTTAATCGTTTCTAATATACAAAGGTTCAAAGATTAATCTAACAATTGGACAATTTTACTGTTACATATTTGGACACGTTTGCTGTAACACCCGGTATATATATTAATTCACCCCCACCCCACACACACACCAAGGCGATAATGCCACCAAGACGTATGAGGTTACTGAGGAGAAAGGAAGAAGCAAGAAGCCGGAAAAGAATTCCACAGGTTAGAAGTGCGAGAAAAGAAATTATTAGAAAATAGCACCCGTGCAACTATTTAAACAGTAAAACTATGAGACCTAGTGGCCAATCTAGAAATACCTTTGCATTCGTGTAGTCGAGGAACTAAGGAGGAAAGCTCACCAGAACAATTGCCTTGAAAAACCATGATTAGGGATAAACTATGAATTATAAGACAGAATTCATGGTTACTGCCAAGAATAACAAGACACGGTTTTAGCTATGAACTGTAGATTGATTGATTTGTCTTTTACGATCAACCTTTTGCAGATTATTTAAAGCCAGATAATATTTTGGTATTGTAAAAATTATTTTGAAAGTAATAATGATTTTATGATACAAATCCTACTATTTATAATATAAATCCTACTGTTTACGATACAAGTCCCACTGTTTATGATACAAGTCCTACTATTTATGACACTAGTCCTACTATTTATGATACAAGTCCTACTATTTATGATACAATTCCTATCGTTTATGATACAAGTCCTACTATTTATGATACACGTCCAACTACTTATGATACAGGTTCTACTATTTATGATACAAATCCTACTATTTACGATACAATTCGAACTATTTATGATACAAATCATAGTATTTATGATACAGGTCCTACTAATGATACAAGTCCTACTATTTATGATACAAGTTCTACTATTTATTATGCAAATCCTACTATTTATGATACACGTCCTACTACTTATGATACAAGTCCTACTATTTATGATACACACTCTACTATTTGTAATAGAAGTCCTACTATTTATGATACAAATCCTGCTATTCATGATACAATTCTTACTAGTTATGATACAGATCCTAGTATTTATGATACAAATTCTACTATTTATGATGCAAATCCTACTATTTATGATACAATTCCTACTACTTATTATAAAAATCCTAGTACTTATGATACAAGTCCTACTATTTATGATACAGGTCCTACTATTTATGATACAAACCCTTCTATTTATGATACTGGTTCTACTATTTATGATACAAGTCCTACTATTTACCGGATAGGAGGAGAGGTGGATTCATACATCTCCCAATAATACCTGTGCATAAGTTAATAAGGTGGAACTGGAAATCCGCTCTGTGATTATTCATCTCAACCCGTAATTCATAACAATACCTGCATATTCAAGCTTACAACATCTGGTATTTTCACGACATTCATTAACTTCGGTGATTGGCCTAGAACCGGTGTTGCAGCGTTATATAACCGTAAGTCATGAATTTGAGAGATCAGAATAATGCAGGTACAGAAATTTAATTATTCGGAAAGTGTCATAAGAGACGATGGAAAATCCGAAGCGGCTTTGGAATAGGGAAAGATAGAGAAAGATGCCTTCCAAAAGCTAAGCAAAATATTAATAAACAGCTACATTCTTTAGAAACAGAATCCTGAACTGCTAAGTAATATAAATCCTCCTATATAGCAGTTAACTTTGAGCAATTTCCTCACTGATGAAGCGGATATTTGAGGTAAAAGGTTTGGTTCTACAGAAGGATGCTGAGAATACCAAGGACGGATTATGCGAGCAACCAGTAAGATTTCCGTAAAGAGTTAACAAAATGACAATTATGCTTATAATCAAAAATTTGAAATTTATAGGAGACAAAATGAGAACAGAAGGTTTGGAGAATTTGCCATTGGACATTCTGAAGTCAAGTGGAACAGAGAAAAACAGCGAGTAACCTTCCTAACAAGCTTGAGTCAATGGATAGCAGAACATAAACTGTGATGCAAAATACAGGGCAAATATTGCTTACAGCTAAAAATGATAGGCAAACATGGCTCTCCGCAAGTTACGCATATTTATGTTAGGTCACTCTATAAGTGCTACAAGTACCATGTAAAACTTTGTTACCTGCCGCATAGTTAGGTCAGTGGCAACTAAATCAGTTCTCCAAACAGGCTTTTCCGATGAGGAGGGTGGTTAGACACGCAGTAGTATTATAAAGAAAAGTATTTTCAAAGAACGGATGAACATTGCTGTAAGAACAACGGCCATCAATGGGGTAAACTGGGCCCCATAGCTATGAATGATGTCAGGGTGATGATAGTAGAGTATCGTTAGACGGAGGAATTTCTCGTCTGAAGTCAAAGGCTAGGACGGAATGTACTTCCAATAGAATCAACGGCCACGTGTGCATAACAAAGGCGCGATTTTAGTTTAGAGGATGTCAGCAATAATTTGGCCTGGAAATGATTTGGCTCCAGATGATCGACATGTCCAAGAGGGGTGAGAAATGAAGGAATACGACTCCGGCTTTCAACCTAAAGTTGTAATTGGACCGGTGATCAGCTGCGAGCACACTCGCTCATTGTACAGATGATGATGATGTTGAAAAGCCATAGACACGCGCGCACACACACACACACACACACACACACACATACATATATATATATATATATATATATATATATATATATATTCTTATGGTGAATAAAAAACTTCTATGTAAACATAACAGGATATCATCTTTGATGGTGAATATCTTTGTTAAAATGTCCATATAACCACTCTGATGATGGCTCACGTGAACCGAAAGCTTCGATCGAGGAACTACATAATAAAAAATCTATCCAAATGTTGAACATTTTGCATCTTTATTTTCTTCCGAAATTAAAGCCACTATACGAAGCTTAGAATGACTCATATTCAAGCTTAATAGGCATTCGTTTCTTGATATATTTAACAATATGTTTTATTAATATATATATATATATATATATATATATATATATATATATATATATAAAAAGGCTCAAAACTAATATTCTTTATTACATTGAATTATAATCACGATTCAATTCATCAGACCTACATATTCCAAAATTTTGAATTTGTAGGTCTGATGAATTGGATCGTGATTACGATTCCAATGTAATAAATTATAAACCATGGAACATTAGTGTTTGAGCCTTTATATTATATATTCTTATTTTGTTCTGGCCATTGAGCTCTACCTGGATTCTATCCCCTTGGGAATTTGTATATATATATATATATATATATATATATATATATATATATATATATATATTGAATAAGACATTTATATTTAAATAATATTTCTTCTTAAACATCATCGTCACTTCAAGCGATGTCCTTGAACATTTGCACTTTGTTTGTTGATAATAATTTGTAGTATTGAAGTAGTAAAAAACAACTTTTGACCCCAAATACTCAGGCGAAATTTGTATAAGCATTTCAGCTCTTGTAGTCCTACAACGATATAGCCAGTGAAGTTAAAAATCCATTTTGTGTATTACTCTGAAGTTTATCAGCATAGCATAGTTCGCATTAGACGAAAAGTGCAAGATATTGCAAGCATGAAACGAGGACCAGATTTATTTTTTAAGACAAATTTATTGAGCATTATACGAAAAGCAATGTTCTTTGAGAGAACTTTATTTTGAACCAAGATTTCACCTTTCTGAAATTACGAAGTAAATTTTGTTTTCCGATTACTCTCTGCATTTCGTACTTTGAAATTTGTATTGACTGTTATCACTCAAAATTGATGTAATTTGAATTGAATCTTATCACACATAGAACTGATTTGAATTTGAATTTGGTTGAATTTGAATTTGGTTGAATTTGAATTGATACTTATCAAACATAAAATTGATTTAAATTTGAATTGGTTTGAATTTGAGTTTTGAATTGATTCTTATTGCACATAAAATTGATTTGAATTTGATTGAATTTGAACCGATTCTTATCACATATATAAACTAAAGATTAGAAAAATATCTATCAAACTATAAACAAAAACTAAAATTTTAATTAAAAAAAGCTTTTGTTCACCCAATATACAAGGTAGAGGGTTAGTGAATGAGGTAATAATAAAGACGTAAGTACATATTATGACGATATGTAGCTCTTTCCAGTTGACCATAGACCTGAGGAGGTTAAGATTGTAGACATAGTGGAAGTAGCTTCTCGGGAGTTTATTCCACAAGGTAAAGGGTATTGTGAAGAAGCGGCATGGAATAGGAATACGAAATATGTAATGGAATACGAAGAGATTGATGAACAGTTGACCTTGATTACGTGGCATGGCGGACTCTAGCTGTGATGGTCAGAACTAGTGGGACTAAGGAATGTAATCGTTTGCCACGTGAAAAACGATAGAGTAACGAGAGGCTAGCAGCATCTCGTCTGTAGGAAAATGGTTGTCGGGTTGAAAATCATTAATCACCTACAGGGCTGCGCATATGTCTTTGACTTTTGTTAAGGCTGGAAAAGGATCAGGCACATGTGTCAGAACCTAAAGACCCCACCTAAAGAAAGGCTTACCAACTATGGTCAACCCGCAACTTAAAGTTATAACCCATTAACTTATAGAAAGGAACTGGAATTTTTATCTCGCGTTGGGGTCATGTTTTAAGGTACGCAGACGATAGAATTCGCTAAGCATGACTAGGCTAAAATTCATTGATGATAATAAAAGTAGAGAAAAAATAAGGTATTGGGAAATGATGACTTGCAGTATTTCCAATATCGATAAGAAATAGGGGGGTTTAGAGAGGAGCTAGATATCTTCTAAAACAAGTAAATAGCAACCCAACGATATGGAAAGCAAAAATGTTTTTGAAAATATTTGTGACCACCAGATAAAATCGCCTGGATGATTATAGGCATATGGAACCTTTGGCTTGCAAATTCATGCATCCAATAATAAAGAAAATGGCAAATTGGACTCGCTTAAAGTGCATCAAGATTGAAGCTTGGAAAACTGTTTCCAATTAATCTGAATAAATAGACAAATTAAATATCAGCATCTCTTTCTCTCTCCTATATATATATATATATATATATATATATATATATATATATATATATATATATATATATATATATATATATATATATTTGTGATGTCAAAGAACACTCGTTGCCACTTTCGTAATGCTTGTTGTAGTAGATACAACTATAGTAACGCCGTTGAACAATACTGGTGTCAGACGCCTTCGAATATTACTCGCACTAATGATACTTGCTCGGTTATACTCGCTCGAATAGTAACCACCGAATAGTTATCCGCATAGTAATCCGTATAGTGATCACTTAGACGCTGGGCTAATTCCCATATATACATTTTCTTTACCATTCATGGGATCGCCTGTGTTTTTCTGGTGATCTGTGTTCAAACTCCAGTGTCGGCAGCGACACTTTATTCCTATATAACACCTCCCCCCTTTGAGATGACTTCCTCTGGAGCCTATACATCTTCAGCTTCGGTTCAATAGTTAGAAATTCTGTTGGTATTCTTTTATTTTGCTATAAACACTTGGTTCAAAAGTTTCTGATACCGTGGGTATGTTAAACGTGTCATACAGAATTTCCATTGATACCTCTTTTCGGGAACTTTTTAAATCACCTTTGTACCTGTACCATGTATGCCATTTTGTCGATCCGGTTTTTTATAATGCCATCTTCCCAGAATCCCTTTCCGCGCTGATATATCTTAAACATACCTTATCTCCAGGTTTGAAGTATCTAGTTGTATTGTTATTTCTTGATGTTCTCGCCTTGCGTTCTGGTAATAACTTATTGAAAACGGACTTAATCTTTCTGACGAACATCAACTCTGCAGGCGAAATTCCAGACACGATGTTCGGGTTTGGTATAATTTTGTAAACACTCAGAAATTGCTGAATCATTACTTCATCTGACTCCTCTCCATACGACGTTTTAGTGCCCTTTTATATGTATCAACAAACCGTTCCTTTTATCCGTTTGATCTTGGATGATACGGGGGAGTTGTAATACTATTTACATTATTCGGACTGTTGTCCACATCTTTGTCGCCATATTTATTATAACGTTTCGGCCGTTGTACGTTCCGGCCTTCTTCAAGTGGTTGGAATGTCGAACTGAACCCTTTATTTCGCTCACTGAGGTAGACTGTTCTAGTTCCGCATGCCATGTCTTATGGATGTCAATTATCAGTTATCTCCTGTTAATTCCCCTCTCCACCGCCTTAACCAGGTATTGAACTCACACTCTTTGGATTCTGTAACTGGATCTAACTAACGCCTTTATCCAATGTGCTATGTGGTGTTATTTATATCCAGTGACAGGACCCTAAGTATGCGAGTTCAATACCTGGTTAAGGCGGTGGAGAACTTGGAAAGGGGAATTAACAGGAGATAACTGATAACTGACATCCATTAAACATGGCACGTGGAACTAGAAGAGTCTACCCTAGTAAGCGAAATAAAGGGTTCAGTTCGACATTCCAACCACCTGAAGAAGGCCGGAGCGTACAGCGGCCGAAACGTTGCAATATTTATATGGCGACAAAGATGAGGACAATAGTCCGAATAATATAATTATTGTACATAATACCTCATGTCAGAAATAGATACTGAGAGTTGTAATATGTTCTATTGCTAATGATTTGAAAAACAAACAAAAAAAAACCCACAAAAAACTTAAATGCACTACACATGAATTCTGTCCTGTTATCTGAAACGATGGAGTCAGGAGCACCGAACCTTGCAAAAATCTCTTGTAGGAAATTTATCGTTACCGTGGTAGTCGGTCTTCAACATTTTACTATTTCTGGCCATTTAGTGTAACTATGGGCTACCACTAGATAATATACTCCATTTACCGGTCTTACGAAGTCTATAAATATTCTGGGCATATCGGTTTTCGGCCAAGGTTGAATTTTGATAGGCGGTGACTTTGCTGCCAGAGCACAACCTCTGCATAATTTCACTAAATTTTCGATATCCTTATCGATTTTTAGCTAGTAAGTATGACACCTCATAAAGGATTTCATTCTATAAATTCCCCGATGTCCTCTGTGAAATTATTTTAGCATACGTCTTTGCAACGAAGCCTGTATCACCACTCTCTCTGCGTAAATAAGTACATCATTACATAATAAAAACGCATTATGTCCAATAATATTTTTCCTTTAGATCTTAATTTCTCCTCCATTTTCATTATAAATTCGTCTTTTCCGCTTTAATTTTTATTTCCTTCAATGTTATTGGTAGTTCTCTTACAGTATTTTATAATACGTTCTTAATTTCATTTTCGGCCTTTATAGCCGCAATTACCGTGTCTTCAAATAGTTCGCAGAATCTTGGTATTAGTCTAGACAATCCGTCTGCAGGACTTAATTTTTGGGATGGTAGAAATTCCATTTTATAATTATAATTCAATAGGATAGTTCCCCAGCACTTCAGTCTATTCGCTGTATGTGCGTGAACACCATTTTTCGATTCATATATGGACAATAATGAACGATGGTCTGTCTGTAGCATGAATCCTCTACTATGTAAGAATTAATGAAACTTTTTCATGACAAATATTATGGCCAATGCTTCCATTTCTATCTGGCTGTAGCTTCTTTCAGCTGCAATTAATGATCTTGAAGCATGAGCTATTGGTTTAGTAGTTCCGTCCTCATATTTGTCTAGTATCACTGCTCCAATGCTCTAATACCCGAATCACTTGCATCCGTTGCAACCACAATCTTTAATTTAGGGCCAAAATGAGCTAATGACAAATTCGATGTTAAGAGTTTCTTGATCTCTTCGAAAGCACTTTGACATTTATCTGTCAAATTCCATTTCACATCTTTCTTCAGCAGGTTATTCAAAGGTGCTCTTAATTCGTGCATGTTAACTATATATGTATGATAGTAGTTAGCAAACCCTAAAATGCTTGTAACTTTGTTACATTTGTTGGAGCGGGCATGTCCTTTGTCGCGCTCGCCCTTAAAGGATCCGGTCGTCCATGGTTTTCATCAATAATTTGTCCTAGATATTTAAGTCTGGGCATAAACAATTCACGTTTTCCTTCACTAAACTTTAAAAACATATTCTTTGATTTCCTCAAATACTTTTTTTTACATCTTCTGCATTTTGCATTCGTGTCTTACTTTTAATAAGTACGCCATCCAAATATGTTTGAGAACAATCCAGACCGGCAAGCATTTATTATCTGTTAGAATATGCTTGGTGCTACCGTTATACCGAAAGGAAGTCGGTTAAATTTGTATAACGCTCTATGAGAGATAATTGTTAATAATTTAAGCGGTCTGGACTTGGTAACGGGGAGTTATGTTGTTTCAAGCTTTCATTTAACCCCGTTGAAAACTCAGCACATACGCAGGTTTTATTTTTCCCTTTTTTTTAACGTAGACTTTTGGCGATGCCCATTCGGAATAGTTTGTTTTTGATATCACACTTAATTTTTCTAGTCTGTCCAATTCATTATTAATTGGATCTAAGGCCGCAAAATGTATACTCCTTTTGGCTTAAATATCGTTGTTACATTGTCTTTTAACTCAAACTTAGCTTTTGCTTTCTTGATGTCCTTAGATCTTCTGAGAAAACTTCTGAAAAACTCTTTTACAGTTTATTTTTCAATTTTTCAGTTACCGTATTAGTAACAATATCACGGGTAACAATATTTATGTTGTTGCAAAAAGAGTTAATTGGAGGGTCCCAAAAATCAAACAATGCAATCAAGTCTGTTCAAAAAATAATTAGCAATATTCTTTAATACAAACACCACCGTTTTATCTTTTGGTTTTTCCCACAAAAGAAACGTTATAGCTGAATTTACTCAAACAGTTTAATCTCTTACCTGAAACTCTATGCGCAACTTTATCAGAAGTCAATAAATTGGGTTTACCCATTTTTCTTCATCTCTGTTTTTTTATGATAGTATCAGATCATGTATCTAGTTACAATTTTATTTTTGCATTATATATGAATTTGCACAAAAACAAATTTCGTCTTTTGAGATGTCTTGTTAATTTCCCTTTTAGGCTTCTTATCGTTACTCCATGTATTTATCATGTTCACATAAGTTTTATTTTTTCTCCATTTTTTTGTATCTGCAACGCGTACTTTTGTGTCCTAATCTCCCACATACCAATATTTGGATACCTATATTTCAGTAGATACTCCGCTTATTTTTTAAACATTATTTTACTTCTTCTGAACATTTTAGAAATCCTCTCAGAGAAAATATGCTCTTTCTCCAGTAGGATTCGAACTTGTGGCCTTCTTTGCAGGAGAAACTATACTCAAAAGGACCTGCTTTAAACATCTCAGTTACGAAGATTAAGAGAGGTTCTATTTTGTCTTTTGAGCACACTTTTCCTCAAGCAGATTTTCGAAGGTTCGTAACTGCTCTGTTTCCTATCCGAATCTAGAAGCAACATTTTTTTTCTTGTAAAAGACGACGCAGGTTCAAATTTTACGATCTTAACCTCATCAACTAGAAAGAGCAACATATCTTCATATGTACTTATGTTTCTAAAATACCCTCATTCAATAACCCTTTTCCCCAATTATCTTTGGTTTTTTTTTAGGATTTCTCGAATGTCCAGTAAAGTACTATTTAATGAATATAAGGAGCGTTTAATCAAATACGGGTATCGACAAAAAATAAAGTTTAACCGTTTTATGTATATACATATATATAATTCTCAAAATGTGTGTGTGTGTGTGTGTGTGTGTGTGTGTGTGTGTGGATGTTGTTTATGCGTTTCCACAGTTTTCATCCGATTTCAATGAAAAGTTTTTGTTTGAAAGATAATTCTTCAGTGCCGGTTTTGAGTCCAAATTACACATGCCCTTCTATTGGCCAAGCAGTCAATCTCACTTAAGTGAATTTACCTTTTCAATTGCATAAAGCCTACTACTACAGTTTCAAGGCGTTGCTTTCATCGTCGTTTATAGCCGTCCCCAAATTAATTTTTTATTCCCCTGCCATTTTTATACCCCTTACATTCACCGCAGTAATAAGTAAACTTGTTTTTTTTACTATTCAATATTTATTTTTCCAAACTTTCCTAAAGTTATTCGATCTTAGTGATTCCTGTAGCTTTAAAGCGTTCTCTTCTGGTCTTTGTCCACGCAGGCATTTGACAATTCATATTTGCCAAAGACTTGCCACCAAAAAAAAAAGAACTTGCCATGCGAATAAGAGACAACGAATCGTATTTAGAACTTTCAGTTTGCCTGCCTCAAAATGCCTCTCGGAATACTTCAAGCAGAGCCACTGAGTCCGAAGATCAACGTAGCCATCGGGTTTACAGAAGAGCATACCTGAACGCGCGAGGCTGAAAATGATGAACAAAGGACTAACGGCTGAGGAGAAACGCCACTTCAACTGCTGCTGCGGTGAGGCTGAAACAAGATTGAGAACGCAAAAACGGTCCTTTTCAGGGCCACCCCCATTCAAATTGTTAACCCCCATTTGCACCCAATTGTTGTTACTAATATTGATGTTCGGGTGGGCTGACTTTAAACTTAAACTGCTCCAATTGAACGGTAAAAATTCCCAGTAGTGAAAGGTCCGGTCGAAAACGGGTTACCAGTCAGTTTTTAACAAAAGACCTCGCAATGAGTTTCAGAGGCGTAAACACGGAAGTTCATATTTTGTTTTTTAAACTCTTCTTTTGTTTCATCATCAGCCTCAGTCCTGTGACCGTGTGTGGTCGTAGGAACGCTGTGTAACTGAATACCTCAGCAGTTCCCTCTATATATAATGAATATCAAAAGCCTAGTCGATATTTTTCATACCTAGCATATCTTGTGCAAGCGGACTTGTTGGAGCCAATCCCTCTTCAATGTAAACCATAGATGATGTTCTCCACCTTCAAAGCGCTTCTTGGTCACAGAATACATGGGCGTTGATACAATCGATGAAACCCTCTTCCCGTGTCCTTTGTATTGAGTCTGCCATGTCCTCCACCTAGCGATGACGGGCACTCATTGGTCTGGCCGTATATTCAGCTAAAGGGCTTCCTGTCTTTAATATCTCTAAATTGAAATCTTCTTAGGAGGGTAGTGGAATGATTTCCCTTTGCCAACTTTTTGAATTCAAAGTTATCTTTCTCTTAGTCTGATTACTAAAGTTCGTATTCCACATTGGACCTAGATTAATGCCTTTCACAAAGGCATTAGTTCGAAATGAATGCAACTGATTTAAAGTTGAACACCTTTTTCAAGGAATCTATTTTCACTGATAATTATTACACTTTTACATTTTTAAGTATATTAGATTTCCAGTCCTATGGCGCCTAGCCTGAATCAGTCATACAAATTCGGGATGCAGTATTATCAAATAATAAACACTTCAAATATCTCGGTGTATATGTCAGTTATAACATTTAGTATTGGATATAAGAAAACTGAACATAGAATAGGATTTGAGTGAAAGAAACCTGTACCACTTAGTGAGGACCAAACTTCTAAGTAACGTTGCAGAATCAAGAGCTGAACCAAAGAATAGAAATCACAGCACTGGATGACTTTCAATAGAAGCAAGAAAATGTATATCAAATGTTACTTGTATTGAAAAAATAATGATATAATAAATGTCCACACTACCTTAAAGAAAATGTTAGGAAGAAAGCCCCCATCAATATTGGAATTAGCGATAATAGTTACTGTACCTGAGAAAAACATTTTTGGGAAAAAGGTTTTAATAGAAAGATTTTGAAATGCATCATTTTCCCCCACAAATTATAATAATGATTTAAAATCAAACATCATTTTCTTACAAATAATGTGTGACACGCATTAAGGTGTGGGAAATTCGGCTAGTAATAATAATAAAGCTAGAAAATTATCCACCCAAATCCACGCCCTATTGAAGCAGTACCTTCAGCAACACTTCGTCAGATGTTAACCCTAATGTCAGCCATTGTTTCCAGGCCAGAGCATCATTACCATTAACCCAGTGTACTCGAATAGCAATCCCTGATACCATTAATCTTTGTTGATTTTCTGTTAAAGATTGGGAGTGAAAGATCTATAAACTATGTCCGATTTGAATATCTGAATATATTTCTACTTTCCTGTTGCTGACAATCCATGTTGAGTGAGATATGCCAAGGACGAGTGGGCAATAAAACCTTCTTATCTGACTTTTACAGAAAATTTATTGGTCGTTCCGCCTTTTATTATGAATTGGTCTCACATGACGCTTTTCTTAATTACACTGATGTGTCCAGTCGTTATTGACTGCAAAGGATCTTTAATTCGATGACGTAAACGTTTCGTTTATTATTTTTATCTTTAGGTTCTGATGTTACGTAATCAATGATTAATTTGAAATCTGTAAAAATATTTGTTTTTATTAACCTTGCTGGACCGTATTTCAAAAGATCTTTTTCGGTATTTGACATTTGATGAGATAAGTTCAGTATCGGGTCAGCAGAGGAGAATTGTTAAATGTTTCTGTTTCTCCATTTTCTTTTGGTATGTGTGTACGGTATTATTATTATTATTATTATTATCATTATTATTATCATTTATACATTTAAAGTTTCCTGCTTTGTATACTGTAGAGCCGGGCCCAAAGGCCCTATAGGAGAATTGTCATTTAATTGATAGCACTTTTAGTGTATGGGATAGCTTAGATGTGGCACAAGGCCGAAAGTATGGGGCTCCTAGTGAGGATCGAACTCACTATTCAGTTGTAATTGTTCGAGCGAGAAAAGCTTGCTAACTATTACACCTTGGGGTGTTCTTAGTATGGCGATCTTCTGGTCCGCTTGTATGTTAATGTTACCTGGGACACTGTTAGTAAAATTGTCCATTTCTTTTCTAACGAGGAACCAGAGCTTCGATTACTATTGGTACGACAGTCTCAGTCTTCATTCCCCACATTTTGTTAATCTTCATCTCCAGGTCCTTGTAGTTGGAAGCTTTCTCTATAATTTTCATGGAGGTATTTCTCTCAGATAGTACTGCTATGTCAATAAGCATTACACTTCCTGAATTTCTTGGCCTTTATGATAATATCATGTTTGTTGGCTTTTATTTCCATGTCAGTTTGAATTGGCATAATCCTAAAGAATAGTTATATCCTTAGTTTGGATAACTGTGTCGCTACCTTGTTATGTCTGAGGGTATATTCATTGTTTTATTTTTATTTATTTATTTATTCATTTATTTATTAATTTATTATTATTATTATTATTATTATTATTATTATTATTATTATTATTATTCTCTTTGATTTCTGTTTTATACTCATTTACTTCCGGGCCCCAACCAGGGACATAAAGGGAGAAATAGTATCATCACATTTTACAATTTGCATTTTTGTAAAGAAATAGATAACCTAAGATAGGTACCTCCACTTTTTCGCGCAAAACAGCAAAGCGTTATAAAAAAGCCACAAAATTAATAAAAATAAAGTTTTATCGTCAAAATGTTTATGTTATTAAGATGAAAGATGAAAGTATTTTTTGTTTGGGAAATTTTTTAATTCTTTCTAAAAACGTTCGAAATTTTGGCTGAAATCTTGTTTTGTTTACGTCATCGGAGTGACATAATAATTACATTGACTTTTTACCGCTTTTTTCCTTTGAAAACACATTTATTTGGAAATTCTTGTAAAAATCAAATTTTTTAATGAAATTTTCAGGACTTATTTACAAATGAATTAAATTATTTTTAAATTGTTTTTAGAACATTTTGGTAAAAAACATGTCTAGGGATAATCGTTATATTTCCCACATAAACTTATGAACTTTATTTCTTGCCTTTTCTTACACTCATGTAATAACTCACAATATATATATATATATATATATATATATATATATATATATATATATATATATATATATCTTGAATGGTCTTTGGGCTTTGTATTGAGTGAACATTAGTATAAAAAGATGTTATTAATTCTATAAGTCTTTCAGTAAGGAATGATTCGAAATTACTGCTATTTTTTTCTTATTCCATATCCATTTTTTTCATTGCTCAAGCCCATTCATCAATATTCATCAATATTCAATCAATACATATTTTTTCAATATCTAAACCTGTCTTCCTTGTTTTCCATGCTATTTTTTCAAGTTTTTTAAACATGGAAATATTGATATCTTTGTAATAATATTCGAAGTCAAAAAGATCTATAACAATACGATCGAAATGATAAAATTGTAGACAAAGATGTTATAATATATATTGTTTATTGAATTTTAGTACATTATTCTGAATTTGTTATTCCCTTTAATGTGATGGTTGAAAATAAACCAGGAATATTTTGTTTTTCTCTACTCTTCAATGCCCACATAAAGCATTAATATATCTGTGATATACTAACACTTTAACATAACACAAGTAAGGACTAAATTAACTCAAAGTAATTGATTCCAAAAGTGAGTTGCACTTGAAAACATTTTATATGCAGAAAACAAATATACAAGTATATCAAGCTGTATGTGATAAATTGGTCTCTATTGTAATAGACTTAGGAGGGACAATGCTAGCTCCGGTGATGTTTTATGTACCTTGGTTTGGACACATGGTATTCATGCTTTGGCTGTGCGAGAAAATACGAGAAAAAGAAACCATTATTAAGGAGAGAGAGCAATAAAAGAACAGGAATTAAGAAGACGGAAGATAATGATTTCTATTACAGTTAAATGTTTGAAGATTAAATTTGACTGGAAAGCTATAAGCTGGGTTACACATGCAAGAAGTGTGAAAGAAAAAAACTTAACATAGAAAATGCGGTTACATCTAACCATTTTAAATGATAAGACCTTACAGCGAATCTAGTATTGAACTTAAATTCATAAAGTCTAGCTACCATAGAGGAAAGCTCATGAAAGAAATTTACCATGAAAATATTTATAAAAACGTCGCAGTTACCTGCTTTAACCGAATATACCAGGGAGACCTCCTTGTTGCTGCCATTAAAATCTAACTCTATCGCTATTCTTACTGTCAGAATGGCCCGTCGCTATCATTTTTACTTACATATATTTGTGATATTAATAGTAATTGTAATTCTCTATATTAATATAATGACTTAATTAATTAGATGAATCATTGTTAAATATTTTAAAATATTATTTGTAAAATCTTTCTTTAAGAACAGAAGATAAATATGTGACACAACAATCCGAACGCACACAATAATAGCAAAAGATGTACTCCAAAAGTTAAGCAAATTTCGAAGAAACAGGAAAATTTCTTTGTAATCAAAATGTCTTTATAACTAAAATAGCACAAAAAGTTAGGTAATATCAATTCTCATCTATGGTAATGAATGCTCGACACTTTACTCACAAATTAAGAGAATATCGTAGGCAACAGAAATATGGATCTACAGAAGGATGCTGAGAATTTTGTGGATTGTGCATGAAAGCAACTAAGAAGTCTTGAGGAAAATGGAAAAGAAAAGGAATTTGAAGGAAAATGCAAATAAAAAGACATCTGTCTATATTTCTGGGATGAGGTATTATGTACACTATTTACATTATTCGGACTATTGTCCTCATCTTTGTCCTTATCTTCTTTCGACTTTATCATTCTTAGTAAGCGGACTCTCGGGCTGTTTACAACATCTACAGTCAACCGTTGTTTTTGTGTTGTAAAGTTCAACCAGTACGAGGCTCAAGAGCCACTCAAGATAGAGAATTAATGAATGGCATCTGTGATATGAATGTAAGAGGAGTTTAGTAATTGAAGATTATGTGGTTAGGCAGGATATATAACAATTGATCTTTGACTTGAAATGTTAAGCTTATAGCGTTCATGATTAAAGACTTTCTGAATGGTGAATGGAACTTTCTACTTACAATTGGAATACGGAAGAAATGACAGTGATTCGACAGCGTGGACGTGGCATGCCGTATCCTAGCTGTAGAGGTCTGAACTGGTGGTACTAAAGAATGATGCAGTAATCTGAACATTTGCCATGGAAATAGGGATAGAATAGCGATAGGCTTGTGATGTTGCCCCTGTGAGAAAGAGGCTCCAGTGTAGAGAATAGGTCTGCCCCCTGCAAGAAACGGTATTGAACATTATAAATGCTGGAAAGTGATGGTTCAGCATCTCTAGCAACAATACTCTTTTTCGAAACACTGAGCATGCTCATCGTTGCTTAACTTCAACTTTCAGAATATCTTGACCATAAGAACTCTTCCTTTAGTAGACATGGAGTTAAAATTTGTCTTTAATAGTTGATATACAAGATTCTTACTGGAAAATGTTTTGTTGATTCCTTACTGATAAAGAGCTGTTTATTCTTTGTTAATAAAGGACTTTGGCCGTTCTTTATTGATAAAAGACTTTAAATGATTCATTTTTCATAAAAGCCTTAGGTGATTTCATTTTTATAACGTGCTAATTAAAAGACTTAGCTGAAGGGCTTTGGTAGTTCCATGTTTAGAGACCACACTGCTGATTTATTGTTGACAAATTACATTCGTGATTATTTTTTTTGAGAAAGGCTTTATGTGATTTTTATTGATAAATGTCTTACATGATTCCTTTTTGAATAATGTTTTGATAAACATCTTTGGTGGTTTCATGTTTGTAAAACACTTTAGCGATTCTTTGTTGATAAATGGCTTTTGTGATTCGTTTTTGATAAAGGATTTAGATGATTTGTTATTGATAAAGGCTTTATTGATAAAAGGCTTAAGTAGTTTCATATTCGTGAAGGATTTTGGTGTTTCCCACTTTATAAAAGTCTTTGGGGATTCTTGTTGATAAAGGACTGTGATGATTAATTTTTTGCGTTAGAAGGTTAACTCAAAAAAAAATTAATCACAGGGTTATTTGCAGGGTTATTATTTACTAATCTTAGATTTAGTACTGGCTTATAGGGATGAAGAACCTAGTTAGAACCGAACTCGCTACTCAGTAGTTGTAATAAACCAAAACTTACACCATATTGAGCCAATCAATATAAAAAGTAAAATTTAATGTCGTTTTCACGATGATGCTGATCTTTTGGGGTTATTTAATGTCGATTTTTGTATGAATACCCATTGGGGATAGACCTCACTACCCAGGGTTAATTAGCCTAGTCTCACCTCCATTACACTACGGCGGGTTACCTAGATAATCATGTGGTCACTTCCTGACATGTAATCTCATAACTCAGCGACTGCTAAAATTTTCAGCACTAGAGTAAATTCGCATTATTTTAAACGTATTCGCAGATGAAATTAAAAAATCAGATTTTAAATGAATAAAATTTAAATAAATGGATTTATTTGGATATTTTTTTCATAATCAGTATGGCATTATTCTGAACTCTAGAGAAATATGAGATTTAGAAAGAAACTTCAATATTACGGAATTGTAGAATGTGACACGCTGACCGCAGTTTGTTGACCTGGCTCCCAATTGATTATAACATTTATCTATGGAATTGGTAAAGTATGAATACAGTTTTTGTTAAGCTGCGGATCATTTGTAGATTATTTGTTGAAAATGATTTAGAAAAACTTTTCCCGCTTCACTTGGACATTTTATTGCAGTAAGGTAATTTCCCAAATTCTTTTTTTTATTGCTATTTAATTTTTTCTGCACCTTCACTTTTCGTTACACAATTGTATGAAAAATTATACTGTCTGCTCTGTTATCAATTTCAGCGCCATATTTGTAATGGTTGTTTAACTGGTAAGATATTATTATATGGTCTCGATATTTACCCAGACAAGTTTAAGCCGTTTCCGCTTAATGGCCGAGTATTTCTACTTAATGCAGAGTCACTGGGGCCACTTTTTTTTACAGACTGTATCCTTTGAAATCTATCAAAGGACACAAGTAAAAGTCTGCTGCTGAACATATTAACTAAGTGTCTAGTGAAAAAAATTGCTTTTTTCAATCAATACGTTTACGAGTTAATCTCCAAAAACCCCATAATTTATATACATACGAACTTTGTTCCGCACTCAAATTGAAAGTATAAAGTGAGAAATGAATAAATAAATGAAAAGGTTTTTCGATGATATTCAATTAACAAGAGTCAAGGGCGATTTTATATTCATCATTTATGCATTGTGTCTCTTCAGGGTGTGGGCTATTATGGTTCACTCATTACCATCCCTCCTTGTTCCAGCTCAGCTATCTATTCACACGAATTCATGAGGTAACTTACTAGATGTTGCACCATGCTCTGCCCTCTTTCATTAATCCTGTGAGACTCGAGGCAACAGTGGTATGGTTCTACAGAAGGATGCTAAGAATATCATGGACCGAGTGTGTGAGCCACAATGAGGTTTTGGAGAGGATGCAAACAAGGAGGAAGCTTATACTTAACATCAGGAAGAGGCAGCTGAAATTTCTGGGACACATAATGAGAAAGTAGGGCTTGGTAGAATCTGATACTCACAGGTCGAATAGAGGGAAAGAGAGACAAGAGAAAGTAAGGCATGATATGCCTAGCGGGCTTAAGCAAGTGGATGACAGGACATGGCCTCGGGGGAAGTAGCAAAGGGACAAAACTTTGAGAGCTACAAGGGATAGGAGAAGTGGAAGGCCATGATCGCCTACGTTCTGAAGGGAAACGACACATAAAAAGAAAGAAACCGTCCTTCTTCGTGATGTGCCCACGAAATGTCAACTGTCTCTTTCTTTATGCATCCATTTTCCGTAAATGTTCTTCGTTGCACATATGTCCAGTCTATGGTATTCTCATCGTCCTTCTATACAACCCGCTCAGAGCGAGAAATCAGGAAGCCGAGTTTCGAATTCTGGTCGAATTTGTTACATTCACTTACGCATAAATAGCCCTGGGAAACGTATGAATCCAACCAATCTCTCCCCAGTTAAGGATTAAATAGTAGTATATGAATCTAAAAAAAATCATTGTTTTCTCGTAATCCAAAAATATTTGTTTGGCTTTAAATAACCCACAAAGAGTTAAGCCATAAAATGCATATCAATTAATCAGCATTCTGTCGAATCTCATTTATGTTGCTTCTTAATCTTTAAAGGGGAATAAATGAGATATAGCAGTCCCGTTCTTTTTTTCTTTGTTTCTAATATTTTTTCTTATTTTTGTGAGTATTCTTATGTCTCCGGATTTCTGTTTCACATTTCCTCCCTGTTAAAATATTTCCCACATCGTTAAGTCTCATTATCTACTTGAATCTTATATTCCCATTTCGAAGCTCATAACTTCAGATGGCCCTCATGCTGACCCCAATACATTATCCTTTCCTATAGTTAGTCCTTTTTTCTCCCTTTCCTTTGCTAACTTGCAGAGGAGTTTTCATTCTGAGTATGTCACGACCAGAATAGTCATTAAATTATTTTAAAAAATCCAACACCTGGCATATATGACAGATTCATTGGTATTTTAGTAGATAAAACATTGCACTTAAACTTTAAACCGTACTGTCAATTGAAGCCATGTGCAGGATTGACAAAGCGTTACTCGCGACCACCGAATGTAGACGTATCAGATCGCACACTAACATCCTGTATTGCAAGCATGATAACGGGGATGTTGAACTGATGATAAACAATCATGACTGGAAGCTGTCAGGGGAAGTATCTCACATGCTGTAGATATAATGTACGGACGTCATTTCGGACATTGGCATGGATCCGCTGCAAACCATAACTGGTTGAAATCTAACCGGAAATCATTTCCTAGTAGTTTCCATGAAAAAGGCATGCATCTCTCTCTTGAAAATTGAACTAAATAGCAGACAGTTCACTAGTCCTCGGGGTGGAATCAAGACAAGAACTCTGAATGACCCAGAACTCAAAAGCGTTGAGAAAGCTTCAGGAATTGTCCAATTATTCTGAACAGTTGTTATGACAGTGCAATTCTGCAAAATTCTGACAGAAGTTATGCATTTATTTCTTTTAAATGTATTCTTGGAGAGGCCGAAAACACTTTAACACACACACACACACACACACACACACACACACACACACACACACACACACACACACACACACACACACACTCCCCACATAATCACACTTGATGTGTATAAAAAATTTCCAGCGTTCTTTATTTGAAAACATTTTTGAACACTTATGTGGCTTCTCTGTGTCTTTTTAATATTTTTTCTTCTCTTCTGTACCTCAACCGCATGAATTTAAGCGTACTACTACATTAGCAACAAGGTTTAATAGTTTTAAATAACTAGATATAACTGTCAGTTCTATTTTAATATTTTATTTCCTTGCATTTCAAAAATTTAAATGCAACATCAATTGACATCTTCTGTCTTCTTTAACCGGTTCTTTTATTCTCCTTTCTTCTCATTAAAGTCTTCTCATTCTCTCACTCTCAGTAATACCTGGCGTCTTAGTGGCTTTATTGCCTTGTTTAGAGTGAAACGATTAAAAAGAAACTTGAGCATATCTTATAGTTGAAGTTATCTGAAAGTGCAGTTAACTTGAAATTAATTAGTATAAAATGGGGCGACTTCGACGGATATTGTGGAAAGTACATGTTCGGGAAATTCGTTTTATTGTTTTCGTAATCATATTATACAAGGCATTTTTGTGATAATACTATCCGAAATGCTTTATTTTCTCATACACAGAAACAATCTCTCTCATATATATATATATATATATATATATATATATATATAAGAGTGAACATTGAAGTCAGCACTTAGAGGCGACAGTCTGTTTCATACTAGACACAATCGTCAAGCCACGAGTGCTGTTCACTTTATATTTACACACGCTCTATCTCTGATATCGAGCATTTTATCCCACATAAATACATAGCTATATATATATATATATATATATATATATATATGTGTGTGAGGGTGTATGTGTGAACAAATTTTGTGTTACATCCTCTCACTATCTATCTATCTATCTATCTATCTATATATATATATATATATATATATATATATATATATATATATATATATAACGTTATATGTGTGGACACAGTTGCGACAGTTTGTTTCATGCTTGACCGCAGTCTTCAAGCGAAGATTGTATTCAAGCATGAAACAGAATGTCGCCATTGGGTTTTTAACTGTATATATTATTAATATGAAGCATATCTCTGTTATTATACTTCGAGCACTATTTTATTAGCACCAGCACACACACAGGTATATATATATATGTGTGTGTGTGTGTGTGTGTGTTAGATAAAAATAGTTTTAAAGGTTACTTTACTCAATAACAGGGACAGAGCATATGTATATATAAATATAGCCAACACTTGTGGCGACACTCTGTTTCAGACTTAAATGCAATCTTCATGGCCAGAAGATTACGATTAAGCATAAAACAGACTGTCACCGCAGTAGGGATATTGAAAAGTTTTCTGCGCGATGAAGAAGAGGTTCTAAAATAAATGCTGACGTTTAGACATTTGGTCAGATTTTGGCAAGTGAATGCGAAAGTTTATCACCCGAAAAGAAAGTAACACGACGAAATAATCTTCGAGAAACAAACGTCTCATAAATTTGGTTTCTTGGATGCTGGAATATTATCACATATCAGATTTAGATAGATAGATTCTTCTTCTTGTGGCTATGAGTTTGTTGTTGAATAATTAGGGTAGAAATTTTAATCCACTTATGCACCTAAAAATACCAAATTAAAAAATGGCCAAATTATTAAAATAACTTAAAATATTTTATTTAATGCACTAGTTCACTCAAGTCTTGTAGACCAGGTGTGTCAAACTGGCGGCTCGCGGGCCGCATGCGGCCCTTTACATGCAGCAGCCCTCACAAAGATTCCTATAGCTGTGGTAGATCGAGAATTTTGTCTATGTTGGTAATGCAAATTATTAAAAACAGTGAGATTTTTTTGAGTTGGTATTATTAGATTCTTTAATCTATCAAAATGCTTTTTTTTTGTTTCTGAATATCAGTGACTATTTTTAACTTCTGGTTAATCATGTGGTCATCCTTAACAACTAAATAAGAACAAATGTAAAGTGAAAACGTTTGTAATTTTGTATATTTTGCCTTAAAAATGTCGAATTCTACTCCATCTCGTAAAAAGAGAAAATTATCTGAAGAAGGATGTGTGTTTCAAGAAAAGTGAGAATTACAGTACTTTGGTGCCACTGTTAATGGAAAAGATAAACTGTTTGATTTGCAACCACTGCATTGCGACATCAAAATAATATAATGTGAAAAGTCATTATGAAACAAACAATCGATCTTCTGATAGATATGAAGGAGATATGCGTGTTTCAAAAGTGAAAGAATTCAATGTTAACACAGCAACAGAGTTGCTTTATAAAAATTCATAAAGGCAACGTTAATTTTGTTACTGCAAGCTTTGAACTCTGCGATGTCGTTTAAAAACAGCTGAAATTTCCCTTGCCCGGAGAAACCACATTTTTTTTAAAGCATTTCACACCAAACTTATTTCAAGACATTTCATTAACCAGGTACACTGTCGCTGAACGGATTGATGAAATGGCAAGTGGTTTGAGTCTATAGTTGAAGACTTTATCATCAAGTTTTGAACATTTTTCTATTGCTCTGGATGAGACTGTTGACATAGCTGGAATAGCACAGATCGCCATTTTCATAAGGGCTTGTGACAATGAATTTCAAATTTATGAAGAATTAATTGAACTGGTCCCAATGTATGATACTACAATAAGCCAGGGCATTTTTGAGAAAGTTGAACAGCTTCTCCATGACTATGGCCTTGATTTGATTAAACTTGTGCGTTTATCTACTGACGGTGCTGCTAAAATGGTTGGGAGACATAATGGTTTTTCTGTCAAATGAGGTACAAAAATAGAAAACATATCTAGATTCAACATTCAAGCAGTTTTACTGTATAATTCATTAAAAGAACTCGTGTTTCGAGATTTTAAAATTAGATCATTTGTTGAGTTTTCTCACAAAACAATGAATTATATCAGAGGTCGTGCTCTGCATCACCATCAGTTTAGCCAGTTATTGGAAGATATGAATAATCTGTTTACAATTGTCACATTCTACACAGAAGTTCGGTGGCTTTCATTTCACAAGGTACTGAAAAGATTTTTATTGCGATACGAAATTGTTATGTTTTTGGAGAAGAAGGATCAAAGCACAGATGAATTGAAAGATGAAAGCTGGCTTCAAGATCTTCAGTGGATATTACTGCCCAATTAAGTGACCTTAATTTGAAATTGCAAGGTAAAAACAAGTTTATCACTCAGGTATATGATGATATCAAGTGTTTCCTTGCAAAATTAGCTTTATTGAAGTCCCAATTGTCACATGAAAACTTGATTCATTTTCCTATGTGCAAGAAGTTGAAAAAAAAACTGCCAATACCGAGTCTGTACAACAATTACCTGGAATTGCTGTCAAAGGAATTTCAGTGAAGATTTTGTGATTTTTCATCTTGTGAAGATTAGTTTGAATTATTCTCAGAACCATTCACTTTTGATCAGGCAGAGGAAAGTCTACAGATGGAACTAATGGAAATGCAGACTGACTCAACACTCAAGGGAAAGTACCTAGAAATAGGGGTACCTGGAATTTTTTCATACCTTCCTCAGACATTTAAGAACTTCAGAAATTTTGCCACCAAGGTTATGGCGATATTTGTTCCACATATGTCTGTGAGCAGTTATTTTTGTTTATGAAGGCCACAAAAATGTCTCACAGAACCAGATTAACTGATGAACATTTGTCATCTTTGATCAAGGTGGGATCTACACAGACATTCCAACCTGATCTATCGAGAATAGTTTGTCTAAAGCGATGTCAATCATCAGTACAACATAAAAATGACTAAATTGTACTACCTTGTATTGTAAGTATTTTGTATTTAAAATTTAGTTACGACTAAATGTGATTAATGTAAGCAGGTGCAGACTTCGAGGCTGCAGATATGGCCGATGCGGCGGTCCATATGCCCTGAGTTTCTGCTGTGGGTTAGGTAGTCAGTAGGCTTTACCGGAGGAAGCTGTTAACCTCATGTCTCGCCGGTTTTGAATTTAGATTTCTCCTTCGCCTAGATTAATTGTCAACCAAGACTGAAAAGCTTAGTCTGTTCATAGAAAAGATAGATTTATATATTTAGCTAGGATATCGTATGTAACAAATTCGTCGAGTTCTCGTTCCAATCTGCTACACCACCTGCACATGGTTTTTTAACACACTTTATTAAATGTTCAACATTGTATACTTCAGTATCTGTCTATATTTCTGAGATGAGGTATTATGTATACTATTTACATTATTCGGACTATTGTCCTAATTTTTGTCGCCATATTTATCACAATATTTTAGCCGTTATACGCCCCGGCCTTCTTCAAGTGGTTGGAATATCGAACTGAACCCTTTATTTCGCTCGCTTGGGTAGACTGTTCTAGTTCCACGTGCCATGTCTAATGTCAGTTATCAATTATCTCCTGTTAAATCCAAGTTCTCCACTTCCTTAACCAGGTATTGAACTCACAACTCTTTGGGTCCTGTCACTGGATCTAACTAACGCCTTTATCCACTGTGTCATGTGTCCTTAATTGTATACTTAGTCCAGTGTGGAGAACCTTTTCATAAAAATAAATCGAATTACATATGAATTAATGCTTCCAGTAGTACGGGGTCTGTCTGAAAAGTAACGGTACTGGGTGTGTTGTGTGAGCGAAAGAGCGATTAGTGGATTGTGTTATCATCTAACATGATATCATGGGAGAATATAACTGTAATCTTAGCTTTCTGCAATCATTGATATTTTTCAGTTGTGAGAATTGTGGCAGGACAAATTGTTGCTGCGACAACGCACCTCCGCACAACTCTCTGGGAGAAAAAAACATCGCTGGACTGGAACCTGATCACCTGATTTGGCTCTCTGTGACTTTTTTCTTTCCCCAAGCTCAGGGCGGGGGGTCGTTAAGGGGGCCCGTTTTGAAGGCATGGAGGCCACCAAGAGGGCCGTAACGACGGAGCTGAGGGCTATCCGAGAATCGACCTTCCAGTAGTGCATAGAAGCATGGCAGAGAAGGATGGAAAAGTGCATTAGACTCGAGACGGATTACTTTGAAATGGAAATCATATAGTCTGTTGTTTGGAATTGAAATAAATAGTTTGTGACATGTCCCGTTACTTTTTAGACAGAACTTGTATATGTATGTATTATCAAATGATATTATACAATCATGAAACAATAATGATAGATATACTTGTCCAAAATTAATGGAATTGGGGCGATTAACATGAAAATTTAACAAAATATTTCCTTTTAGTGCGCTTAAAAGTGTAGGAAGGTGTTTGGTTTTGTTTGGTTTGTTTTACGGCATATCAATCTCTATGGGTTATTTAATGCCGACATGATTTTTATTGCTGGTATTTTTTTTTCAAAAATATATTGCCGCTAATATTTTTTTTTCTAAAAATGTATTGTAGGTAATATTTTTTTTAAATGTATTGCTGGTAATAATTTTTTTCAAAAATTCATTACTGTAAATAACCTTTTACAAAAATGTATTACTGGTATTAAAACCTATTTTACACTTTCACTGCATTTTGACCCCAGATTTGGGGCAAGTATTTGCCCAAAGCTGGGGCCCTAACAGGTGCTACCACCCCGGGTCAAGGTAGACTTGGGAACACCAGAAATTAAGAGGTGGTTCCACGCTCCTCAAAACTTGATAAGAGGCCTTGCTGTTGGATGTAGTTTATCGTCTTACCCAGGACGGGAAGATGGTTGTTAATTTTTAGTTAATAAGGAAGATAGCCTGTTTGTATTTATATATAGAACAGGAAAAATATTAAATTCTCTCTTTACAACAACATTTTTATGTCGGTTTAAGTATATTTAACGTGGCGTCTAGTTGTAAAATCCGCGTCAACACTTTATTTAAAGGAATATATATATATATATATATATATATATATATATATATATATATATATATATATATACAAGGCAGTACACACACACACACACACACACACACACACACACACACACACACACACACACACACACACATATATATATATATATATGCTCCTGAAAAATTTATTTCGTTTGAGCTCTCTGGGGAGGAATTGTGAGTTTGTAAACAGTGACTATTACTCCCTAATAATGCAAGAATCTTCGGTAGAGCGAATCGGGTTCTCTCAGTTACTGTGTGTTTATCTAAAAATATATACGCTTAAATTCACTTTCATCCCTGCCGTGACCAACGGCTTAGGGGTAGAATCTCCGACTGGCGCCTATTCAGTCGAGTTTCGACCCTAGCTATAGGCAACCGGACGTCTAGCCACACTGATGTGCTGTGATACAGCGAAACAGTCTATCTGTGGATGACAACACACACACACACACACACACACACACACACACACATATATATATATATATATATATATATATATATATATATATATATATACACAAGATTGTTTAACGGTTAAAGATTTCCCGAAAGTGAATGTAGAAAGAGAAATTAGCGAGTAGAAGAGGAAAGTTTAAGAATATGCTTTAAAGAATGAGGTGATAAAAAGTACGCCATAGATGGAGAAGAAGATGTAAATGAAGAAAGAAAAGGAACAAAAAGAGGAGAAAAGCATGGGAGAGTTAAGATGGCCGAAAGAGTTAGGAAAATAATTTAAAATGATTCAATATTACAGCAATAAAATATGCGACCAAACACGTAACCATCTTCACCGAATGTCTTTGGCGTTTCCTGTTTCTCGGCACCCAAACTGCCAACCTCGTTATTTCACAAAAGACAAGCACAATTTATCATCTCATTCCTCAGCTTTCATCTCTTTTCTTTTTGACAGTGACATTTTGACAGTCAACTTTACTTCGTAAGGGGCGGGGGAGGAAGGTCCTTAAATTAAGAAGATGGGAAAGAATTGAAGTCTATCTATATAATACGCTATGAAGAAAAATATACGGAAAAAACAAACAAAAATCTTAATATGCAATTATGCTGTTTTAATGTTAATATAATGTTAACATTAAAACAGCATAATTGCATATTAGGATTTTTGTTTGTTTTTTCTGTATATTTTTCTTCATACTGTCGGATCTATATCTATATATTTGCTTACATAATACGCTATGTAGTGTTGGATATCATCCGTTTATGACTATTTTATTGCAATAAAGCAAAGAGATATAAATAACAAATGAAACGTGCTGGGATTCGAACTTTCCTGGTTCCAGGAAAGTGGCATTTCCACTACACCAACATTCTTCTGATTAAACACCTTAATGAAATTAAGTTCTAAAATTGGTAAATCGCAGAGATACGATAATCATTCAAGGCAGAGTGTACAGAGAGTAAACTGAACCAAAGGGCACTATGCTGATCATAGGCAGAATGCACGGATACTAAACTGATCCTTGACAGGGTGCACAGATGCAACACTGATCGTAGACAAAAAACTGCTTTTTTGTTGTTGTTTTGATCATTTCACTTCCAAAGCAGGGCGATAATGCCACTAAGACGCAAGTGGTTACTGGGAGTGGGAGAGAATGAGAAGACACTAGTGAGGAGAAAGAACAATAAAAGAATAGGTCTCAATAATACAATATTGACGTATTTAATGTCTTGGAGGTTGTGGTGGGTAGGGTAGCAAGGCTTATGACCACATCACATTGAAACACCAGCTCCTGTACGATCACTGAAGTAAAGCAATGTCGAACCTGCTCTGTACCTAGATGGGTGACCGCATGGTGATACCAAGTGCTGTAAGCTTGGTTGTGCGGGTGGTGCAGTGGATAATGGCTTAGAACTATTAATCGGAGCCGAGTTCAAAATCCCGTTGGGTTCTTACACGAAAATTCAATTGAGAATGCTATGAATCCAGCCCTTCCCCTGCTATGGGTTAATTAGTAAGAAACGTATCAATAAACCATTATTATCTATAAAAGAACATTCTTGCAATCTAAAAGATTTTCTGGTTTTAAATAACCTGAAAATGGTTGATAATCCACAGAAAACGAATCAATCCATCAGGAAAGAAAAAACGGTAGAGTTACAGAGGTAAGAAGTGGAGAAAAGAAGTTATTAGAATACAACTTGCGGCAACATTTTAAGAATATTGAGACCTAATTGCCAATCTAGTAATAGGCTTAAATTCATGCGATCGTGTTACCAGGAGCAGGAAGCGCATTAGAGCAAATGCCATGAAAAAAGACAGAGGAAAACAAAATCACGGCGGTTAGAAAGTGACTTAAAGTTGAGATGCCAGGTTAGGACCGATAACATTACAGACTATGGATTTTGCCAAGAATCTTGAGATATGTAGACGGAGTATCAGACCACATGCAACAGAGTATTCAATACAAAGATGAAGGTAGATTTATAAATTTGCAAGATGGATTCTGACGAGAAAAATTATCTGGCACGACTCAGTGAACCAAATTTCCTCGCAGCAGACCTAGCAATTGATTCAATATAATCGCTCTACTTCATGTCAGTAAAAAACGTGGGACCATGCAGGCGCAAAGAGTGACTTTCTTGGAGGTTAGCATCAGCCATGCTGATAGAGAGAAAAATAGTTTTTATGATGATTAAATGATAGCAGTTTCGTTTTGATGTTGTGAAAATTTACAAACCATTTCTTGGATTGGAGTTAATTTTCATGGGTCGCATGTTTAAAATTTATCAGCGCTTGGCTTTCAAAAATAAAACAGTTCGATATTCGTTAGCTAAATCCGCAACGCTGACGGTATCTATTTACTAAGTTCAGCTTGTAAAACAATGAGACCCGTTCGTGATTCGAACACCTACGCAGTCAATTTACTTAGGTCAATAAGTATCTGAGGAAGGTTATAGTGCGAAAGGTTGTAATATTAACAATAAAGATACGGACAATAGTTTGAGTGCCAATAATGGGAAATTGATACGTACATTTTTATATTTACTCCATTTATATCATTTGCTCTTATCGGCTTTTTTATGTTGCGACCATCTTCATGTGATACAAGTTCAAAATCGAACCTAACCCTTTATTTAGTCCACGTGGGTATATTGTTCAACATATATCACCTGATAAAGACCGGGGCGTACAACGGTCGAAACGTCGTGAATATGGCAATAAAGATTAGAACAACAGGCAGAACGATGTAAATACTGTAAATAGCTACAATACCTCATCTCAAAACTATAGACAGATCCTGATGAAGGCGGGAACTTACAACAACAAGATGAGGAATGTACAACTGCCGAAACGTCGTGAATATGTCAATAAAGATGAGGTAAAGTCAGAACGATGTAAGTAGTGTAAATAGCTAAAATACGTCATCTAAGAATTATAGACAGACAGTTTTAAAGATCAAGAACAATTTTTCGAAAAAATGTTCCACCTTATATTTTTTCCCTTAAAAGTGTGAATAATGAAGATAATGATGAGTTTTAGGTCGGGCATTACCGAATAGGCTTACCGTTACACCATGTCTATGGTATCGATGTGGCACAAGCCTGAAAGTATGGGGCATCCAGTGGGAATCGAACTTACTCAGTCGAAAGTATGGAATACATGTGGCACAAGGCTGAAAGTGTGGAGCACCCCGTGAAGATTGAACTCACTACCCGGTCGTAATTACCCAACGAAACACGCTTGTTAACCATTACACCACGTCGAAATACTCCAAAGAGGTTGATATGCCTCTAAACTAAAAAAAAAAAAAAAAACACGATTTGATCTAGCAAGCGCAGTATTCAGATAACTAGAATTAGTTGATCCATCTCGTTGTGGTTGACTGTGTCGCTTATCATTGATTATTGACTACAGCATATCAAACCCATGTATCGATCTTTCGTTGCTTGCCTATTAATCCAACTGGAGAACTGCTGCCCGCTCCAGAACTTTTGACATTGTGGTTTGCTCCTCTAGATGACTAAGGTTTTATTTACTACCCACCTATCTAGCACAGTTGAACCTATCATAAAATAAGCTCCTGCCTCCGGGTTATAGAGATATACAAATAATTCCACCGCGCCAAGAGATTAACAACAATTGTGGTATGGTCTTTTATCTCTAAACTACCCGTCACTTCGAAGCAACTTTTGGTTCGTTAACATCCCATCTTATGCTTGTAACGTCATCGATTCTTACAAACGGATTAAGTCGCTGGTTGTTTCCCTCTACCCCTCCTTTTCTCAGTACGTCCTATGAGTATTAAATTTTCCAAGCCGTCCGTTCTCATAATGTGATCAATAAATTTCAGTCCTCTTTCCTTTTTTCGTTTTTCTTGTTCCCATTTTCTTTAAAACTTCTTCATTCAGCTCGAATGTTCTGTTATATGGTATTCTCAGTATCCATCAGTAGAACCACTTTTCTATCATTTCCAGACAATTCTTCTTTGATAAGAAAACTGTTTGGGGAAATAAAATAAAACAATTATAACAATTGACTGTAATAAAAGTTATAAGTCGGATTGAAGATTCCTTCTTACCGTGAATCTTATTAGACATGATAAATGATTAAAAAAACTAATAATGAAATATTGATTTATTCATATTTAGGGCTTATTAACCCTTTGCATGTTATTTAAAGCCAAAAAAATATTTTGAAAAAAATTAAGGGTCAATTCTTTATTGACTCACGTGTGTGTAGTAAACTCGGAGGTAAGAGAGTGGTCGACCTCAAGTTAACATGATGTTGAGCGAGAGAGAGAGAGAGAGAGAGAGAGAGAGAGAGAGTGAGTGAGTGAGTGAGTGAATCTCCTTTCCTTAGGACCGCTGCAAAACAATGATTCGATTCGAATGTATCCAGGCAGTAGCTGAGCTCCATTCCGGAAGTGGGGTCACACACTTTGCACGTGACTGGAAAACCTTTTTTTTGGTTTCCATTTGCATTATGGGAAAATTAAATTATTTTTTAAAATTATTATGTTTATTATTTATTTTTTTATTCATTATTTAATTTATATTCTCCCGCAGAACTCAACTGAAATTCGAACTCGGCTCTCCGATTAACAATTCCGAGCCATTATCCATTGTCCCATCCTCACACCCAAGCTTACATTAGCTGGTATTACCAAGCGGTTGCTTATCTAGGCTCGACGGTGCTTAACTTCGATGAACATACAGGCACCGGTTCAATGTTTCAACATGATATGGCTGTAAGCTAATAATAAAATAGAACATTTATGACTATAGTGTCGTTGACAAAACTAACCTGGTCGTTCGTCTCGAAAAGGACCTCCAATCAGTTGTGAACTGGTGCAGGAATTGGCTGGTTAACTTTAATGCCTCCAAAACAAAACTGTTCTCTATTAATCACCACAGAGATCCTTCCCTCTCCCACCATAAGAACTTCCCGTGAGCGCCTCTCTGCGGCTGCTCGGTCTCACGTTGTCTACTGACCTGAGATGGAACAAATACATTGAGTCAATTGCTTCGTCCACCGCAAGGAAAGTTGGCTCCCTGTGCCGCGCCAGGAAATTTTTCTTCCCGGAATCGATTCTTCAAATCTACAAATCAACCATTCGCTCTTGCATGGAGTATTTCTGTCATATATGGTCTGGAGCCCCTTCGGTTTGCCTCGAGGTTCTTGATAAGATCTAGAGACTGATATGCAATATAATTGGCCCTGATCTGACATCTTGTCTACAGTCGCTTTCCCACAGACGTGCCGTCGCCTCTCTTTTCTACAAATACATTCATGGTAATTGCTCCGATGAGCTGCTTTCGCTGGTTCCCAGTCTTCATGAATTCAAGCGTTCTACGAGACTGACATCCCGCTCTCACCATTTCACTGTTGAAACTGTTAAATGTAGCCATCTTTTCTACTCCAATAGCTTCATGTCTCGCACCTCTTGCCTGTAGAACTCCCTTACCTACTCCTGTTTCTCTGATGGCTTTAATCTCCAACTATTCAAATGTAATATCAATCGGCATTTCCAGTTGCCTTGATCTATCCACTATCCTTCTCCTCATCCTTTCCTCTATCGTTCCTATCTGCTCTCGATCCAAATCCTCTGTAGCCCCTTACGTGCTAGTGGCTTCCCGCCTTGCTAGGGGTGAAATGCTTAAAAAAAAGTAATAAATGTTGGTATGTACAATAATTCGCCAAAAACAGCATAGCATGATGGGGAAAAGGTCCCAAACCCAATAAAAACAAATTTCTATTTTGAAAAAGTTTATATTAGTAATAAGAGGAAAGATCAAAGTATTTTTAGTTATTTTAAAAATTATTTATTCATTTCTAGCATGTTCGAAATTTTGGTTGAAAATCATATTTTTTTACGTCAGCCGTCGTGTAATATTTAGCATTAGGTTTGTTAGCGCTTTTTTCAGTTAAAAAACATTAATTTGGAAATTCTTGTAAAAATCAAATTGTCGGATTTTAATGAAAATTTCAGAACTAATTTTAAACTGAATGAAATTATTTTAGAAATTTTTATTTTTAGAAAATCCTGGTAAAAATATTTTTTACATTTGCCCCCCTCCCGACTTAATTTTATGAACACTCGAATATATGTATCTCTATAATTTTTTTAATTAAATGAAGAATATAAATCATCGATTTTTTTTTAAATCGAGGTGCGTTTCTACCCAAACTTTAGCTCTAATTTGTAAAATGCAAAATCCAATAAAACTAACATATTATTTAATTAATAACCTTTTAATTGTTTTTATGAATAATATATATTAAGGATATTATTGTTTGAAGCCAAAATATTTTTTCGATGAAAAATGAATTTTTACTATAATTGTTTTTTCCAATTTTAAATACAAAATGTGATAAAGTTGTTGAATATTTTAAAATTAAGTTTGAGTATGTGTATCTCCGAAAATGCTCTTATTAAAAGATCTATTTTTGCAGATCTTAAATTTGAAAGCTTATTACAATCTGCGAAGCGTTTCTATTTGTATAATAATTTTTTATATGCCAAAAAATGTATTAAAAACGTTTCCGGTAAAACTACGGATGCACAATTCAGAAATAATGTCCCATGTTTTCAGAACTGTTTTTCCTGATAGCGAGGATCCGACCTTATGCAATGCATTGATTTCGTGTCAAATTCTTGACTGACCGACCATTATCGTCACACTTTCAGAATTTTTTTATTTTTTTTTTACATATTTTCTTTCCATTTTTTAAAATATATTATTTTTTCTTTTTCAGTGAGAGATATACTGCATTTATTAATATTTTTTCTTTTTTAGATTCAATTTTAGGGACAGGAACGGTGTAGGATTTGGGCATGTCATCGTTAAAAATACCTTAGAAATATAGGATAGGTATTTGTTGTCCCTGGACTTAAAGAGATCAAGATTGTAATTACCAGGGAAGCATCCTCTTGGGAGTCTGTTCTATAAAACAACAGTTCTGGGGAAGACGCTGAGTGGAACATGCTCCTCATCAAAATAACACGAGGGAATGGGAATGGTTTACCACCGTGACCATTGCATGGCGTGTCCTGAATGTTAAGGTCGGCAACTAGATCGCCAAAATATCTGCTATAGCAATGGAGATAATAGAGTAATATGATGCTAGAAACGTTTCTTCTGTGTAATTAGGGTTGCAGAGTAATATGGATGGCTATTTTGTTATTTGTTTTTTTTCTTTCTGATTCATTAGTTTTATTCGGTGTGTGCAAATGTTCTCAGCGATCTTTTTTTTTTTTGAAAACTACAGTTTAAAAGTAATAATGAAAAGTACTTGTTAGCTGCGAATATTTGAACACGCGATAATCTTTAAGTTTAACAATTTTAGCTTACAGATATTTTGACATGGAAATTTTAATTTTTGTAAATTTGATTAAAAAATGTTATCAAATGTAATCTCAATCACAAATGATATTGTGCGTGTGGGGTCTTCTCTCCGTGAGAGGAGAATTTATAACCCAGACAGAAAGCAAAAGGAAAACGAACATTCGAACTATTTGTGAAACATTTTCTTTGTAAATGGAGAGTTTGCTTTTATCATTTCAAGCGAAGCAAGGCAATAAACCCACAAGGACGAAAGGAGTTACTGATTGTTAGAGAATATGATAAAAATGTACTATTAAGGAGAGACAGAATTAAAGAAACAAAAATTAAGAAGCCAGTAAATAACGATTGACATTGCGATTAAATGTTTGAAGATCAATGTTGACCGAGAAGCAAGAAACTGGAAGAAAGTTCCACAATGGAGAAGTGCGATAGAAGAAACTGTTAAAATAATGAGACCTTGCCGCCAATCTAGTACTGCGCTTAAATTCATACAGTCTATGTACCATAGCAGTAAGTCCATCAGAACAATTACCATGAAAGTATTTACAGGAACGGCAGAGTGAAGATACGTTACAGCACTGAGAAAGTGACTTAAGCCAAGTTGTCTGACCAGGACCAATAATACTGTATATTCTTCTTTGGATTTTATCAAGGATCTCTAAATATATAGAAGGAGCATCAGACCACATGTGGTACCAATATTCAAGGCAAGGACGAATGGTGGACTTATAAATATGTAAGATAGATTCTATATAGAAAAACTGTCAAACACGACGTAGTGAACCAACTTTCTTAGCTGCAGATTTAGCAATTGATTCAATATACTCTTTCCACTTCATAACAGCCGAAAACGTTAGTCCAAGAAGGTGCAATGAGTCACACTACTGGAGGTTAGTATCATTCATGCGATGGAAATTAGAAAGGGTTTTCTCAGAGCAGTTTCCTTTTTGAGGCGTTAAAATTAACAAGCAACACATTGTACCATTTAAGAACAGCTTGTATTTTTGAGATCAGCTGCTAATTTGACTTTACAGAATATGAGAAAAATACTATTAAGAAGAGAGTATCGTAAAAGAATAAAATTAAGAAGACAGACGATAACGATTGACATTGCATTTAAATCTTTAAAGATCAAAGTTGACTGGGAAACATGAAGGCCGAAGAGAATTCCACCAGCGAGAAGTGCGATAGAAGAAACCGTGATCATAGAACTAAAGGTTACAATCTAATTATTTTAACCGTAAAATTATGGGACCTTGCAGCCAATCTAGTACTGCGTTCAAATTCTTAAATATAGGTACCATAGAGAAAAGGTTCATCAGAACAATTACCATGAAAGTATTTATAGAAAAGACACAGCGAAGATACGTTACAGCAGTTGTTAAAGAGACTGGATGCGAGATGTCAAGTCAGAACCAATAACATTGCAGATTCTTTTTTATATTTTATCAAGAATCTCTCTATATATAGCAGGAGAACAGGACCGTATTTGGCAACAACATTAAAAGCAAGGTCGAATGGTAGGCATAGTGAACTAACTTTTTTAGCTGCAGACTCAGCAATTGATTCAATATATACTCTTTATACATCATGTCAGCTGAAAACGTTAGTCCAACAAGGCACGATGAAGGCTTAGCACAGCCATACTTATGGACGGTAATCAAATCAGAACCCTTTTTGAGGTAATTAATTTCAGTTGACTTAATTACATTATTTACATTCAGACTTCTTTTATAACGATGCAACTAGATTTGCCAGATCCAGCCTGTCTGAATCCCCTTTGAACCGCCGCGGAGGGAGGCGCTTCTGGCCAAGTGTATGGGTTCTCCGTCACGCAGAGTTGTCCACCAAAATCAAATTCACGCGAATCGCCTCGTCAAACTCTCTTTGATTCAAATCCATCTCCGCCAACGTCACCAGATGAGAGTAAGGAAATAAGGAGAGAGGATGACGATCCCGATGGTCAGATGCGAGCGTGTGCTGGCAACAATAATTCTCCTAATATTTGTTGTTATCATATAACGTTTAAGCCGTTGTGCATTCCGACATTCTTTAGATGTCTGTTGATAGGGTAACATTCAGAGAATTTAGAACAGGGCCTTTTATTTAATATACAGCGGTAGATTGTTTCGTGGTTGGACATTTGGCCGAGAGACATTTGGCCGAACGGACATTTGGCCGAACGGACATTTGGTCGACGGACATTTCATCGAAAAAGTACAAGTAAACATGGTAACAAGCCATACTTCAAGTAATTTACTTAGCAGTATTACAGTGTAACCAGGATATAAGAGACCCGGATATAAGAGAAACCCGGATATAAGAGAGATTTTCTCTGGTCCCAAATTAGAGCCTGTGTTAATGTATATAAATAGACCATACCCGGATATAAGAGAAACCCGGATATAAGATACTTCTTCTCCGGTCCCGACAACTCTCTTATATCCGGGTTACACTGTATAAGGTAAAATAGCATTTTAAGTTATTAAATTACTAAATCTAAATTTAAATTTAAAAGTCTTCTTATTTTAATATTTGTTTATTGAAATTAGTTTTTTTTTTAAAAAAAATATTTGAGTGTATTTGGGTAAAAAGTAGGTCCTAATTATTTAATTTCGTATTTAACAGTAAGATAAAAGCTAGTTCATATCTTTAAGATAGGTACCTCCACGAGATCGCTAAAAAAACAGAGCATAGCATGATGAAAAAGACGCCAAACTTGGCGAAAACAAAATTTTATCGTCTAAATGTTTATGTTATTTTTAAGAGGAAAGATCAAAGTATTTTGGGGGTATTTTTTTTTCCATTTTTTAATCGTTCTTGGCACGTCCGAAATTTTTGTTAAAAATCTTTTTTTTTGAGTCAGCAAAATTGACCATTTTTTTTCCATTTTATAAAAAATCTTGAAATCTCACTTTGAAATTCTTTTAAATATCAATTATCATTTTTTCAAAACTTATTTTAATAAAATCAGAAATTATAACGTTTATTTAAAATATTTTGAACCAAACTTAACTTAGCTTTTGTGCCGAAAATATGTAATTTGAAAATAAAACAAAGCAGGTCATAAACTTTCGCGTCACTTGACGAAAACTTATAAATTAAAATAGTAAATAAATATAAATGTATGTAGCACATTACGATAAAGATAGTGACATACATGTAAGTACGCCGTTATAATTTTCGGCTAAATGTACATTTGGTTAAATGTCTGTCTGCTCACTTAGTACTAGTCCTGTTTCTACCAAGGCTATACTATCTGGTTAAGGGATTGAACTCACACTTACTATACCACCAAATTCAAAAGCCAATGCTTTAATCATGTGGGCTTTTAGATAATAGAAAGTACTATGTTCGAAATTCCTTGAAGGTGGCGGGTTGACCGACGCCTGAAAAAGGCTAGAAAATACAACAGACAAACGATTGCAATAATCGCAACAAAGATGTGGACCTTACCCCGACAATATATAATGATAACTCCTCATTCCAGAAATGTAAACAGAATAGAGCCGTGTTATGTAACACTAATCTGTTTGCCTTCTTAACATTAGCGTGATGTTAATCATATCAACAAACCTCATTCGGTTTTTCTATTCCGCCACACCTTATGAAGACTGGAAAATTATTGTTAACGCCAGGTGTCTTATGGTCATTGATGAAAATTGAGTAGTAACAAATCACTTCAGTTTTCCAGCACCCTCCTCAGTATCTTCGCAGACCTCCGCAACATCTTGGTCTGTAAATCTTTACCCATTCATTCGTACTTGATTCCAGGGTTTTGGACATGGATACAATTCTATTGTATTTTACACCACGTTCAGCTCTCAAGCAAGGTCCTGGTATTTTTTCAGTTGTTTATTCTCTTTCATGGTCATTTCGTGTTCAACTGCTGTGTTGGGCACCTGGAAAGTACTTTTTTCTTATTCATGATTTATCAAATCAGATATTCTTGCTTGAATGAAATTATATGTTTGGGTATTATTCCAGACCCCAGCTACACGGCGGTCTATATAATCTCATCACTTCTTTGGATGTCTAGTTCATTTAATTTCGATTCCAGTGTTTTTGCTACAGTTCTAACTACACTGACTCTTACAGGCACAACTCTAAACTTCGTGTTATCTTTCTCAGCTCTGGGGTAAGGTCCTGATAGATTTTATAATTTCTCATCTCCGTCATTATTTATTTGTTGGACTCCTAGCTCGGTTAATTCCCCAATATGACAAGTTCTTTTTTTCGTTCTTCTTAATTTGTCATCAGTATACCCGGTACTCTTGCTTGGATGAAATAATCAGTCTCAGTGTCAGAATTCTAATTTAATTTTTGTTTTTTGTTTTCTAAGACAATCTCTAGTTTACGCTCATACCTTTTCTCGAAGTAATCGAGCCCAAGTGTATGACTGTCGCCACGTAATCGTGGTTTCTGTCAGTAAGTCTTCACAAATAAACAGCACTCTCCTCAATAGTCTGTTATATATATATATATATATATATATATATATATATATATATGATATCTTATGGTCTGTGTAGATTTAAATCTTTTGTAGATCTCTATATCCTCCAGTTTCGTTGCAAAGGACTATTTTGTGTGTCCCAATGATTACTGGCACTTAAAGTAGTGCCAGTAATTCATTTTAAATTGCCCAGCTCCTTTATTTACATAAGTTGTCTAGTAATTATTGATGGAGAGTGAGTGACATATATCCAGCACTTTCCTCAGTACCATCGTAATCGCCAGTAACGCAATGTTCTATACATACTGAAACCTTTGCATTAAGATCGATTCCAGTATTTTTAGTCGAGTTGTAATTGCGCTTACTCTCATAGGTACGACTCTAAGATTCATATACTCTATCTTTCGAAGATACGGCGTATATTTGTCTTAATAATTTTCCACTTTCCTTTATTCGGTCTCTGCTGACACGGCTAAATCCCTAGTAGGTTTTTTGTTCTTAATATATAATTACCAATTCCGGTCTTCGATGGAATGATCAGTCTGAGTGTCTAGTATTTTTATTATTTTTGTTTTTCAAGACAGTCACTGGTTTGTGCTGACAGCCTTTTCTTTTTTACATCATGGTATCCAATTCACCTGCACAGTTCTCAGTGCATAACAGTTCCTACTCTGCTATGTCTTCTTTTGAGTCCAACGGATTTCCATTCATATGGTTTAACGTTTCGTCTTATCAACTGAAGAGACAGCACTTAATGTACATTATTTACATTATTCGAACTATTGTCCTCATCTTTGTTGCCATATTTATTACAACGCTTCAGGTGGTTGGAATGTCGAACTGAACCCTTTATTTGGCTCACTGGGGTAAATCTAGTTCCACTTGTCATATTTTTTTTAATGGATGTCAGTTATCAGCTATCCCTTGTTAAGGCAGTGGAGAACTTGGAGAGGGGAAATAACAGGAGATAACTGATAACTGACATGCATTAAAAACATGGCACGTGGAACTAGAACAGTCTACCCCAGTGAGCCAAATAATGGGTTCAGTTCGACATTCCAACCACCTGAAGAAGGCCGGACGGTATAACGGCCGAAAAATTTTGTAATAAATATGGCGATAAACAATGAGGACAATAGTCCGAATGATGCAAATAATAATGTTATCAGGACACGCGGCACGATGGATAAAAGCGTTAGTTAGATCCAGTGACAGAACAAAAAGAGTGTGAGTTCAATACTTGGTTAAGGTGGTGGAGAACTTGGAAAGTAGAATTAACAGGTGATAACTGATAACTGACATCCATTAGACATGGCACGTGGAACTAGAACAGTCTATCCTAGTGAGGGAAATAAAGAGTTCAGCTCGACATTCCAACCACCTGAAGAAGGCCGGAGCGTACAACGGCTGAAACGTTGAGATAAATATGGCAATAAAGATGAGGACTATAGTCCGAACAATATAAATAGTGTACATAATATCTCATCTCAGAAATATAAACAGATACTAAAATGCATATCACATGTAAGTCGAAGAGCAAATGATGAAATAATCAACATGTTGACGTTCACAATGACTTCAAACAAAAGGTTAGAAAAGAAACCCCATCAATACTTGAAAGAGCGATTACTGTACTCGACAAAACTATTTTCCTGGAAATTGTTTTAATAGAAACACTTTATAAATTTCAACCGACAGTACCTCTGGCTGTTCGGTCAATGAATGCTGAATATTACCATAAAAGGAAATGTCTATTATTAATATTACCAATAGAAATGAGGAGATCAGATATTAGACTTTGACCACAGACCAATGCCTGAAAAGTGCAAAAATCTTAACTCTAGTAGCACTGGCTCTACGGTTAATGAATATAGCCTGTTTCCTTATAACGAAATAGCTAATATTATCATTACCATTACCACTAGTTATGTGATTCCTGGTTAGTCGATCCATTGATGTCCCAAGTTTCAATTTTGCCAACGAATTGTCCTGCGTGTCTCAAAATTTATATTTTCCATTACTTTTATCACTTTTCTACTCTTTAATCTGGTTTCAAGTTTTTTTCCTTATCAGTTTAGTTTATTCTATTGTTATTCTTTAGAATTCATTTCTTCCTACCTCATTTATTCTCATTCAAGTACACCAATCTCTTGATCTGTTTTTAATACCTCTCTTCTCTTGTTAACCAGTCATGTCGAGTTCACTTGTTGTCAATAGCGAATCCCTGTCGATTACCATCCTAGATTTCATTTCAATCTAGCCACTGAAACTTTTAGCTTTTTACACTATTGCTTACCCAGTACAAGAGCCACTCAAAAGAGAACGTTATTGAATGAGGTTGTTGTAACGGTGGAAAAGGAATAAAGTAAGAAGTGAATATTATGGGGATATGTAGGAGAGATAACTGTTGACTATAGATTTGAAGAGATTGAGAACATAATGTTTGTTTGAATATTTTGCGACAGAATGAGGATTCGTCCGTGGGAAAAAGGTTTGTGGTTGGAAAATAAAAGCGCTCAAAGCCAAAGGCGGCTTTGAGCACTTTTATTTTCAGACTTTTCAGACTTGAATCGAGTTCAAAGGCGAACACGATTCAAGTCTGAAAAGTGATGATTGGGTAACTCCAGATCGAAAGAGGATTTGGTAGGAATTGTAGCTGATAAGAAAAAGGAGTATAGATAAATATTGAATTGAAGAGCATGAGATTGTAGGGTTCAGGTAAACATTCATAGAGGAATATCTTCAACATTTTGGCAGTTCCAGGGAAAATGTTGTCTGAGTTAAAATTTTGGTCTTATTTTTGTTTTGTTTTTTAGTTTCTGTTCGATGTCTTTCATATTACCTTGTAGATACTTTTGCTGTATCCCAAAAGAATAAAAAATAAATACATAAAAAAAAAAAAATTAAAACAGTAATAAAAACAAATTTTTGATTTGGACGTCCGAACAAATTCTTGCATACAAACTAGAACCTTTTCGATACAATAAAACCAACACATGTAAGATTCTTAAAGAATTTATACCAGTTAACGAGTCTCAGCCAGTAATTGTTGGTGAGGCAGAAATATATCTATCTGATATTAAAAAAAGTTTTTGTGTATTCCTGTATGAAACGGGAAAGTAGACAAAACTGTGCATTGTCGCCAAATATGCTAATATAAAAAGCGTAAAAAAAGATACAAATCTCGGTGATTTTTATGTCAATGATGTATTGCGTAGCTCTTCCTTAACACCGAAATAGGAAGAGAACTATTAAGTTCTGTCAAGTATTAGCTATTAATAAATACTATCTCTTATTTATTTATCTGCATAAGAGCAAAAATTGGGATGCATTAAATAAATCTGGTTTGGAGCTTCTGTTCTGTATTTAGAGATTCTTGATAAAATCCAAAGAATTTGCAATATTATTGTTCCTGACCTGTCGTCTCACGGCTTCAGTCACTTTCCCACCGCCATAAAGTGGTTTTCTTTTTTAGAAATATTTAAATGATAATTGTTCTGATAAGCTTTCCTCTTTGGTACCTAGACTTTATGAATGTAAGCGAACTACCAGATTGACGGCAATGTATCATCATTTTACAGTTGAAATGTTTAGATCTAACCGTAAGTTCTATGGTTAGAGTTTCCTCTATCGCAATTCTTGCTTATGGAACTCTCTCCCAGCTTCTTGCTCTCCAGTCAAAAATTTAAATTCAATGTCTATCGTTATCTGTTGTCTTAATTCCTGTTCTTATATTGTTCTATCTCCTTTCTTTGTCTCTTATTCTCTCACACTTAGAAACTCCTTGTGTCTTAGTAGATTTATTGCCTTGCTTGAGATGAAATGATTTTAAAAAAAGAATAAATAAAAAGTCTCTATGTTTACATATGATACACAGTAAATATTATTCTGCGAAGGAGAGATTTCAATGAAAATTTTTCTTTCCATTTTAAATTTCTACTGAAGAGCAACTTAAGAGATCATATAGTTGCCTAGTAATAAAGTAGAAAGAAATA
Source organism: Acanthosepion pharaonis (assembly GCA_903632075.3). Classification (NCBI taxonomy): domain Eukaryota; kingdom Metazoa; phylum Mollusca; class Cephalopoda; order Sepiida; family Sepiidae; genus Acanthosepion; species Acanthosepion pharaonis. The sequence continues at coordinate 1,560,372 of CAHIKZ030000476.1, forward strand.
CGTGATCTGTTCCGGAAGAATCCGGCCATTTTGAATATCTTTGAAAAAGCTTGAGTGTTGTGCAAGTAACTTGGCAACTAATCAGTGGGCGGTGTTTGCCTATGCTTATTGAACATCCTTGAAATCTCTTGTAAAGGATGGCACTTAGTTTTGTCCCGTATTAGCACATGAAAATGGTCTTACTTGTTCTTCACGTCTGGGAGTATCCAAATGAAATTCGTGCAGAAGTTTACATATCTGGAAAGTCTTTTCACATAGAATGGAAAATTTTATATCGAAATACGAACGCAGGCTGAAGGAACAAAAGATGTCTTCCAAAAACAAAACAATGTTCTAAAAAACAGCAAAAAAACTTCGTAAGAAAAAAGAAGGGTGCTGAGTTGCTCTTTAATATCTATCCTCAGGGAATGCGGAACAATCTTCTCGCAAATGAAGCGAAGCCTGGAGCAATGAAGATGAGGATAATGTATATAATGTAAGCTGTTTCAGCAAACCTTAGTTACAGTATAAACGACAGGTTGGCTCAAACGTGCCTGAGCGAGAGTCTGCAATAGGGATAGGCTAACCGCCTTATTAGACAGGTATCCTCGAATACGAGTGGCCAGCTATTATATATATATATATATATACAGGGTGTTCCAAAATAATGTATACACTCTTTGAATCGTTATAACTTATTCAATTTATGTATTTTGACTTGTAAAAAAGATTAATACAAGAGAAAGAATACACATTTAAAGAATTTGAGAATAAAAAAAAACATAGAAAATTAACTTTAATAAGATAAAACTTACTTGGGGCAATGGCAGAATGTTCATATAATGATGAGTTCACATCAAGTGCTCAAATTGAGTGCCGTTCTGTTCAATATACTTTTCATATCTTGAAGAAATAGACCTACAAACGTCCAGTATCATTCCCGCTGCTATTTGAGCACATTCTTCTTGCTACTCTCATTTCAGAAATTGTTTCAGGTTCCCTGTTGTAAACTTTCTCTTTTAGAAACCCCAACAAAAAGGGTGTCAAATCTGGTGATCTAGGTGGGTATTTAACTGTCCCTCTTCTTCCAATCCATCTGTTTTGCATATTTTCATCCATATAAGTTCACACACCACGGTAATGTATTATTAACTATTAATATTTAAAGAATGTATACATTATTTTGAGACACCCTCTCTATATATATGTATATGTATGTATGTATGTATGTATGTGTGCGTTTGTGTGCGTGTTTGTGTGTGTGTGTTTCGATTCATGGAACTCAAAGATACTGAGGACAAATTAAAGGTCAGAACGGACCATTTTGAAAACAGGCTAAATGAATTCATTCAGATAGTGTGTAAAAGTATAATAATAAAGAAAAAAGGAATACTTATCTTAACCGACGCGTCCAGGCAAATGATAAAGTCCCTCAGTGGACGACTTTTGTATATATATATATATATATAAAATATCGCATAGATTGTGCTGGTGTTAATAAAACGCTGCTCGGTATAATGCAACAGAACTATTAATTACATGTTAATAAATATGCATATTATTCCTCACAGATAGCACGACTCGGAGTTACATGCACAACACAATCTGCTGAGTATAGACTGACGTTACGTAATTTAAATTTTAATAAAAATGTCTGGTTATCGTAATGTTGGGCAGTTATATATTATAATGTGATTGCAGTCTTTTATTAAGAATATATTTAGCATGTAAAATAAACGGGAGCCGTAAATGAATAGAAAAATATTTTAAAATTGTGAATATTTTTTTTTATATTAAGCATTAGAGGAGATTATCTTTTTTTTTTTTAACAACAAACAAATAAACCACCATTTACATTAAAGATTAATCTAGATCAACGTATTTAAGCAGATAATTATTTTTAGGCCTGCATGTAGCCATCAATTCATTTCTCTTCTTTTATAAGCTAGGGTTATTTAAGTATTTTAAGATTAATTTTTCAACAAGACATAATTTACATCTATTTCCTTTCCGTTATATATATATATTTTATGTCGTCAAAATTGGTTAAATATCAATTTTATTATTATTAATGACTTTATTTAACCTTCTTTGAAAACTGTCATACTCTGTGACGTCCGTTCCGGCTTTTAATCCGTCCTAGGCCTTTTTGAGTTCTATGTAGAATTCTTTTATTTCGTCTTTTGTAATTTGGCTTCCGACGAGTTCCCCCCCCCCCCAACTATACACTACTAGTTTCTTTCGCAGAATATACAAAGGATGAGACAAAAAGTAGTGCAATTTCTTCTACTATATAAGAAACATGGAACACAATCAAGCATATTGTACATCAAGATATAGTTAGACACCACAGGATCACATCCCTAATTCTCAACATATTTATCACATCTTGCAATGGTAATGTTCGACCTTCGAGTGAAGGCATGTATTCGTAAATCTCAGCTGGCTGCTGATGTAGCCAATTCCTTGCAACAGTTTTCATTTCTTCATCACCACCATCACGTTTGCCTCTCGGCGCCTCCTTTATTGCACCTAAGTGATGCTAGTCATGTCTTGATGAAGATGTGAAAACTGCTGTAAGAAATTAGCAGCTGGCTGATTCTGACGAAGTTTGTGAGATTGTCCAGCATTCACTGCCATCGAGGAGGAATATTTCATCACACTTCAACTTATCGCACATCTAAGGTTTTAAAATACATTTGTGCCAAATTTTTGCCCGGTTCTCTGCTGTCTTGAAATATAGTTTTTGCTATTTAAGAACCTCGCTTGTGAATACTTTGGTACATGCCCTTGGTTCTTATCGATGACCAGTTGGCAAAAAGAATTTAACTGCAAACATTTAATTTTTAGATTGTTCAGTCAGTTCAAAATCCAATGTCTGATTAAGCTGATAAGCGCAGTAAAGATGGTGAATAATAACCTTGGATTACCTTAGTTTGTTTTACTTTCAGCTAACAGAAATATATGCTTCGTTACGTTATATATACAAAAGGGCCTTATACTGGGGGCTTTCTCCAGGCTAAGTTAAGTTTAATAAGGTCTTTAGTTTGTTTTGTTTTATCTTACGGCATATCAATTTCAATGGGTTATTTAATGGCGACAAGATTTTTATTGCTGGTAATTATTTTCCAAAAATGTATATAATATAATATTTTTTCAAAAATATATTGTTGGTAATATTTTTTTTCAAAAATGTATTACTGGTAATATTTAAAAAAATGCATTGATAGTATTAAAAGCTATTTTTATGCTTTCATAGTGATTGACCCCTTTTGGCGGGGTAACTATTTGGCTATAGCTGGGACCATGACAGGTGCTACCACCCCGGGTCAGTGTGGGCCTTGGAACACCAGCAATTATGAGATGGTCCCACGCTCCTCAAACCCTTCAGATCAAAGGCCTTTAGTAGATCAATAATTAGTAAACTTGATTGATTAACTATTAAATATCTTCGGTGACTACCGTATTATTTGGTCTCCATGCTGCACACGGTTCTGAAATCTATCGAAAGGACTGTCGTAATGTATGGAGTAATATCTCCACGTTGAACTAAATAGATAACTTTTAATGATTAACTTCATAACCCTCGCTCTACGGTACACACACCCTGGTGTCTTTGTGATTATTTACTAAACATAATTTATTCTGGCACAAAGAAGGATAACCAGTGGAGAAAAAACTCGCTGCACTATTAATAGTTTGCGAAATCACAATTACTTTGTCAGAAGCAAACTTTGCTTAAACTAATTCAAAGCCATAATATGGGTTTTCAGTAAAATTTCGAATGTGTTTTCAGTAAAATTTCGAATGTTAAATTTTAGAGGAATTTTTAAGACAAGAAATTATTATTATCATTATTTTATGCGTTGCTATTCTCATCTCAAACATGATGACAATACTGATGATAATTTTAGACTAAAATAATATTGACAAAACTTATTCAATCAGTACGCGCTCGATAATAATCCCCAGGTAAGACGATAGAAAAAGAAACTGGCAGAAATAACGGATTGTAGATGTAACTGTGCTGCAATGAATTCCATCTGGCTCAAATACTTGAACATCAGTCGATTTCAGAGGGCAGAAATGATGGCGGAACGGACATGATAGAATCCGTCATGGCTGCTGGAGGATTTATACAACTAAAATAAGAATAATTATGAAACTATTTACTACTGCCTTTACAGTTGGTCTGCTCGGTCCGATAAGATCATATTGGCAGGTGAGCTGAAAAATGGCGTATAATCTGTTGTTAACTGGAGCAAGTAATAGCTTTCCTAATTTTAAAGCCTAAAAACAAAACTGCTCTTTTTTTAATCGTCTGAGAGAAGCTTTTTCGACTTCCATCAGTTTTCTGTTAGCATGAAATGAAATGATTATTATGAATGATACTGCTATGTCTGCTGCTAGAAAGGATGATTTCAATGTTTTCTGTTTGACAGTTTTTTCTCACCAGAATCTAGCATACACATTAATAAGTCTATCATTCCTACATGCATTGAATATTGTTGCCAGATCTGCTCTGGTGCTTCATGTCTGTGTTTAGAGATTCTTGAAAAAACCCAGATATGAAATTGCAATATTATTGGTTCTGATCTGGCATCACGGCTTTAGTGACTTTTTCACAGCCATACTGTAGCTACCCTGTGTTGTTTCTATAGATATTTTAATGGTAATGTTTTTAAAAGATCTATTCTTTGGTACCAAGACTTCACGAATTTAAGCGTACTGCTATATTAGTGACAAGGTCTCATCTTGCAGTGGAAATGGCTAGATGCAACCGTAAGTTCTCTGTTAACTGTTTCTTCTCTCTTTTCGCTTGTGGAACTCTCTTTCGGGTTCTTGCTTAGCACTGAGCTTTGATATTCCAAAATTTAGAGACAATGTCAATTGCTATATTTAATCTCTATAATATATGATCTGTTATCGCTGTCTGTCTTTAATAATGTTTTCTTTTTCTCGTATTCTCTTTATTTCCCTGCTTGGACTGAAATGAGTAAAAGAAATATGAAAGCAAATAAGTTTAACTGACTTGAAATGGCTTACGGAAATATTTCATCGAACAGCAGCCGATTCATTTTGCTTTTGGAGTGTTATACAGAAACGGCAAATAACAACTAATATTAACAAGTACTTAATCTCTAAAACTTCTTTCTAAACAACTTTCTTTTATTCTTATGAACGCTGTCTCTCGAGTCCTTTTTCTATTGAAAATTTCCATGGCTACCGAGTGGTTTCGGGATGTTTGAAACAGCAATATAATGATGAAGTTTTCAGTAAAGATAGAATTTGTTACATCAGCGACAGGCCTACAACACCAGATTAATTAACTTTATTAGACATTGGCGTATTTATTTAAATATCAAACGTTTTATATGATTTTCGATCTATTACTGAATTTATTATCATACATTGATGAGATAAGGACAATTTACGATTATAAGTGAACATGTTTTTGAACATGCGGGTTGCTGAGCTGATAAATCAGCTTTCTATGCCGGTGGCACTGGTTAGATAAGTTTCAAGTGAGATTAACAGATAACCTTAAAACACTAGAACAATATTTGAAGGTATGTGGAATGTGTCAGGCAATGGTTTGAGGGGCGTGGAATGTGGCGTGTAGTATTTAACAGGAAGTGAAATATGGCGGGTAATATTTGGCGGGATGAGAAATGTGACAGACTATATTTGGAGAGAATAGTAAGCGGCGGCAATAGTTTGAGGGCCGTGGAAAACGGCAGATATTAGTTTGACGCTATTAGTGGGAAATGTTTGGCGGGAACTGAAAGGTAGTGGGCAATATTCTGTTGGAATTAATAAGTGGTGAGCAATATTTGGAAGATGGCGGGCAATATTTTGCGCATGTTGGAAAATCGTAAGTAGCATTCGTGTAATGTGGAAAGATCTATTGCACTAACATTTTAAAAAGAAAAGCATGAAACCAACTTACCCTTCAAGTGGTTCCATTCAATGCAGTTTAGTAGAATTTAAAAGTATAAACACCCATTAAATAAAACCTTGTGCCAGATTAGCAAGTATGCAGTTAGAACTCTGTTTAGATGGTGTATTCTTATATTTGTTAAGATGAGCTTAATATGACTTCAGTGTGGTTAAACCTACCCTTAGTAAAATGCGTATAAGACCCAGGCTTGAATACTATCGAAAGCAATATATATCTTAATTTGAGACAATAGCATTAGCGATGGATTGTTGCTGTACTATATATCTTGGAAATAAGATAAAGTTCGTGGCTAGCAAGCTTGTGACCTAAGCTGATTCTCTTTACTTTGGCAGGCGGAGTTAAGTTTCATTATTGATTAATGTACCTTCTGTCGCACGAAAATTAGTTTACTTTTCAGATCAATTCGCTAATCTACAGATTTCGATGTTAATGTACTTAGATACAAATATTGTGAAGAAATGACAATATCAACAAAATAGCAAACATAACTAAAATTTTGGAACAATTTATGAAGAAAGAAGGTTTAGAAACTTTAACGCCAATACAGTATATTAAAGACAATAAAATTAGGAGGAATGTTGGCTCACTGTGCCGAACCAGAAAACTTTTCTCGTCAGAATCCATCTTGCACATTTATAAATCTACCATACTCCCATGAATAAAATATTGCTGTTATATCTGGTTTGTATAACTAAAGATTCTATAAAATTCAAAGAAGGATCTGCAATGTAATCGATCCTCATCTGGCATCTCAGCTTTAGTCGCTTTCTCACGTGATGTGCGTTCCCTCTGTCTTTTTACAAATATTTGCATGGCAACTCTTCTGATGTTCTTTTTTCCCTAATGTCTCGACTACATGAATTTAAAGCAAGCAGGTCTCACCATTTTACTGTTGAACAAACTAGATGCAAGTGCCACTTCTATTCTAACAGTTTCTTTTCTCGCACATTTCAACTGTGGAATCTTCTTCCGATTTCTTACTTCCCTTCCACCTATCAAACATTTTAAATGCAAAGTCAATCATCATCTATTTCCTGAAACCCGTTCTTTTATTGACCTTTCCTCACTTCTGCTCACTAAAGTCTTCTCATTCTCTTCACTCCCTCTAACCACCTGCGTCCTTGTTGTATTGTCGTTTTGATTGAGGTGAAATGATTTAAAAAATAGATTCACCTAATTGAAAAGTCTGAGTGTATGGACAACAGAATATGATTCATGAAGAAAAGCGGTTGGTAAGGGTTGAGAGTTAATTGAAGCAAAAAGAGTCAGGAAATTGTAGAGAGCCATAATCCCTAAGTTTTGAAAGCTAACCTGTGGTTTATACTATAACTGTCCTGAGTGGACCTTAGTTGTAGTTTCTTAAAAATAATAATATGGCATGATAAACAGTTTGAACAATGTCAGTAGGCTCAAACCCTCGGTCACGATTGCTTGTGACTTCGAGCTAGCACAACCATCGAGGGCTTCTAGAGAGTTCCGTTTACCCGTCAAAAGGCTTCAACTTGTAGTAGGGTTTTTAAGTACTTCCCAACGGCGATATCGAGTGTCGTGCTCATTATCATTAAAGAGAATGATGTTTATATTACATTCTCTAAAACTAAATGTGGATGTGCGGATGGTGTAATGGATAGCAGTTTGAAATGAAAAATCGGAGAGTCGAGTTCAAATTCCAGCCGGGCTCATTACATTCACTTACGCACAAGTACCCCTGGGAAAGATATGAATCCATCTCCTCCCCGACAATATCAGATAGTAGGAATCGTTACAGAAAATTGTTATTATTCTAAAGAATACTTTATGCAAAAAGTATTATGCTTACAATACAAAAATATATTCTGGCTTTAAATAAACACTAAGTGTTGCTAAACCGTAAAAAATCAAACCTCAATAAGCTCAAATAATCGTAAATAATCATGTAATCCGTTAACCATTTGCAAATGTATAAGGAAAACGTAGAAGAAAGTCTCTTCTGAAACAATTGCACAAAATGTCGTCAAAGATGTTTAACAATTATCATCACATTATATATGGCTCCTGTTGTATATTTAGAGATTCTTGATGAAATTTAGACAAGAATCAACAATATTATTGTTCCTGAGCTAGAGTCTCAGCTTCAGTCACTTTCCTGTCGTCGTAATGTAGCTTATATATGTCTTTACTATAAATACTTTCATGGTAATTGTTCGGATGAACTCTTCGCTATAGTACTTAGACTTTATGAATATAAGCGCAGTACTAGACTGACGGTAAGGTTACATCAATTCACAATTTGAATTGGCTAGATCTAACCGTAAGTTCTATGCTATCAGTTTCTTCTATTGCACTTCTCGCCTGTGGAACTCTCTTCCGGTTCCATAATCTCCAGCCAGCTTCAAATATTTAAATTCAATGTCAGTCTTTATCTACTATCTTCTTGATCACTCTTCTTCTATTGTTCTCTCATTTTAATGATATTTCTTTTCTTTTTTTATTCTTTCACACTCAGTAACCTCTTATGTCTTAGCCAAATGAAACCAGAAATAGTGTCTTACTTTCACTTCTGGGTGGGAGTTACAACATCTTCGCTTTTTAGCATTGAGTGAATTCAAAACCGTTTACGCGGTCTTGAGGAGAAATACATATTCTTCACCCTGCAGACTCTTTGCTGCCACGTCGGAAGCCTTTTGCTACTCTATAATTATTATCATGTATTGGATATGACGCCAAACACATTCAGAAATATCTAAGCTGTAAGATGTACGCAACTGCTTTCGAAAATCAATGGTTAAAAAAACGTCTTTGAACAAGTGAAGCCTGGCGACGAACACAATTCTTTCAACCTTGTAGGCTGGCGCTACAGAGTTACCAACAAAGAACTGTATCAGATAACAGAAACCAGATAATTAACACACTTTCATCAGCAGCAACAACTAAAATGGATTGCACATGTAAATCTAAGAGAAAACAATGGCGGAATTAAAAATGTTGACACACTACGCGACTTCAAACAAAAGGTTAGGAACAAAACTCCCATATGAGATATACTGGACGTGATAAACCTATTATCTTGAAAAAGGTTTTAAGAGAAGTTTTCTTTTAAATTTCAGTCGTACTGACTTCACGGTTAATGAATGGCGAATGTTCCCTTATAAGGTAACAGTTAATATCAGAATTATCATTATATATTTTCAAATCTGACATGAGCCCAATCGGATATTTACGCGTGGAGTCTTTCATTCACGCGGCATAATCAGTATTTACAATTTCTGTTGGCTCAAGTCTCTTCTTCATCTGTGTGAAGATTGTCCAATATTGGCAAAGAGTAGAACTGAAACCATAACATTTTAGTGACGATAAATTACATCCAGTAGCAAAATCACTGATCGTGAGATTGAAGGTTTTGAGGAGCGTGGAACCGCCTCTTAACTGCTGTTGTTCCCAGCTCGGTGTGGTAGGATCTGTTAGGGTCATAGCTATGGGGAAAGAATGAACGTGCCATGCAAAAATATGAAAACGCTAAGAAAGTATAAAAAATACATTTTTATAGTAAAAATATCAGCAATACATTTTGTATAAAAAGGACAAATAATAAATATCTATAGTAAAATGACCAGCAATAAATTTTATGTGTAGTTGATGGAATAAAACCGTGTTCAAAATATTTAGATTTCGGCATTAAATAACCCATAGAGGTTGATATGCCGTTAAACAAAATAATAAAAACAACAGTTTAGTACTTTTTTCTTTGTTTCTAACAAATTTTTCCTATTTCTTAATACTTCCTTTGCTTTTGGAAGGTATCTTTCACTATTCCAACGAGTTTCCAGATTTCTGGGTCACGTTATCATTTCTCTTTTAGTACAGATATTTAAATTTCGTCCAGCTTGAATTCGTAGTTCGTATCTTGGGATTTTCCTCTCGCAGAGAACCGTACATTTTGTCTACTTACAACTTATTGTAACAGAGGATCGCGACAGTCCGAGAAAAGACCCCGACTTGATTGTAGGTGGTGTTGGAAGCACCAACATTTGCGTCCTCTTCCACATTAGGATGTTGAGAGAAGACCTTCTGCTTCGAGTGGGTGGCGCTGACTATTTGAAATATTTGCATATGAACGATTGCAGCAAAGGAGTCAAATTCAACAGTGTAAGGGACGCAACTCTTTCCGCCGGAAAATGTCTGACACGATGCACCGCAAAGCAATGTACACCGAACACGGGTGTAATTCCCTTCTGCCAATTTCTCCAAGCGACCTGCTTTTATGGAGCCCAGACACACCTCATTAGCATGCGTGTAACGTGACTTTGCGTGACTGCACGAGACCGTGAATATTAAAAAGTCACGGACGCCATCTTGGACCCTTTCTTTCTTTTCGCTACCCACAGGCCAGACAGACGCGAGGGCGTTTGGGAGGTAAGCCATTTCTATTTTTCCCACTTCTGCTTCGAGTGGGTCGCGCTGACTATTTGAAATATTTGCATATGAACGATAATAGGTAGGTATTAGCCAATAGTCAGCGTGGGTCTGGGATTGAGATAACTATATAACATCGGTGTTTTTAAAGCTAAATTCCCGAATTTGACGGACCGAAGCCCGGTCTTTCAGTGGTTGAATGGATAGAGAATTTGCAGGCCATGTGGAGTGAAGTCTTTGGAGCACGTGATCCCTTTGAAAAATTACCGGCGAAGCTTTTGCAGTTTACCAACAACTGAACGACAAAGCAAAATCTGACGTTTACCAGATAAAAACTTATTTAGAGCCTTTGTTATGATGTACAACCGGTTCCTTGAGTGGCACCTGCGGTACGGTGAATCCGTGGCTGAATTAAAGAAAATGGCGTTTTGATCGGCGGGATGAGTGAACGTATGCTGGCTTGCGCATTTGTGCGCGGGTTACCAGGCCACGTGAAGAGGACTCTTCTTGCGTTGGTTTGGATTGACGCGTGTCTATTGACCAGCTGCTTGCTCGAGTGATTATGAGATACGAGGAGACGGAGGAAGTCATGGTGGCAGCGGCCGTCCGGCCAATGCAAAGTACGGACGTTCAGGTCAGAAAGTGCTCTAGATGCACTGGTATTAACAACAGGGTGAAAGATTGTCGGAGACGACAAAATGACAGGGGACGAGAGCGAGGACAACGCAGTCCCACGCGCTGTTACCGTTGCCATACCGTGGGCCATATGTCTCGGAACTGTCCAAGAAAACGTGAGAAGAGAGATGTCAGTATGCCAGTTGACGCTATGGACGACTATGAGAAGCCTACCGCTACGATGTACCTTAGACGAGGTCAGAGACATTTTGATGGCGGACCTTTCTCTGAGAAATTCCGTAAACCTTTTATTGGTGGTCTAAGTTATGATATTAATGAAGAGAGTTTAAAGAAACACTTCTCAAAATGGGGAGGGATTGTTGACTGCGTGGTCATGAGGGACCCCAAGACTAAATGGTCAAGAGGCTTTGACTTTATTACTTACACGAATATAAGTGAAGCTGAAGCTCAAAAGCCCAGACCTCATGTCGTGAAGTTGTGACTAAAAAGGCTATGGCAATATAGGATGCTGAATCTCCAGGAACTGCGAAGAGAGTGTGGGTGGTCACAAGGAAGACACCACAGATGAATAGTTGAGAGAGTTATTTGAGCCTCATGGCAAAATTTCTACCATTGACTTGATTAGTGGAAAAAAGAGTGGATTTGGTGTCATTTCATTTGAAGATTATGATACCGTGGATAAACTAGTATTGAAAAGATACATGAATTTGAAGGGCAGAAAAACTGAAGAAGTGAAGAAAGCTTTACCTCGCTCTGAAAGCAACAAGATAGTATCTTGTGTCCGAGTTAGCTCGAAAGAAACGTGATCAGAAGATCGGGGGGGGGGTAGTGTAAGAGAATTGGGACAGTCCGAGAAAAAATTCCTCCTAGGTACTTTATTCAAACTCACCTCTGTCGGTGGAAAGTTGATAAAGGACCCCCGTAATTTCCCCCAAGCTCCGAGGGTCATTACATTTATAAGGGTCACTGGGAAATGGCTAAAATTTTGGTACTACTTGGATGAGGCAAAGGATTCGTTTCCTTATCTGCTAATGTTGGTAACGGGAATGCACATTCTGAAAAAGATGTTTGAATTTTGTGCTGGGAGGGTCTCAGTAAATCTGCACTCCTCATTATAAAGGACAGTAAAGATAACATATCCCATGGACGTTGGCGGTATTGTCCTAGATGGATGGATGACGTCGGAGATGGGCACAGGGAGCCTAGGTCAATCCGTCGGGGTCCTATAGCAGCAGATTTCCGTCCTGTATGTTAATAGGGTCTTTTGACTTTCTCTTTTTCAGACCTAAATCATGTCTATTAAGATAGTCAACCTGAATGCGAATGGCTTGAGGGATTGGTGTAAGGCTTTCCGTCTTCTCCGTGACCTCTTGTCGTTCGGTGTGGATGTCACTGTGATCCAGCAAACGCACTTTGCAACATTGATGCCTGTGTGCTGTCTAACGACTTTGTCATCTATTCAGCATTTGGGACCGACTGGCCACAGGTGTTTCTTTGCTGGTAAAGCGTACCCTGAATGCGAGGGTGGACCTTGTTCACGTCGGTACTGGGGGCCGGTTGATCGTGGCCGATATTGCTGTGAAAAGTGGCTCGTTTCGTATCGTTGCAGTTCATGCGCTTAACGACCGGAAGGAGCGTGTTTCTTTTTTTCGGCAGTTGGGGCAGCTCTTGGTGGATGCAACGCACTTAGTCTTAATCGGGGAGTGGATGCCGTCCTGAACCCCAAGATAGACAGGGGCGGGAGCTAGCGGGAGGTCGGGCGATCGTAGCTTGTTTGATCCGATGGACGAGTTTGATCTCGTCGATAGATACCCGGTCGATCAATCCGGGAGTGGGGAAGATGTGGACATGGGTACTTAAGTGGCCGTCTACCCAGGTGGTTAGCTACCTGTATAGAATGTTAGTCAGAAGGGCCGACATATTAGATTGTCCCACGTACAACTGGTTAGGCTATTAGGACCACAAACTTGTTTTTGCCTGGATGGCGTTAGATCGTATGCCTGGATACTGGATTACCGCAGTGCAGCGAGAACGGTTATCGGGAATAGATGGTAGCAAAAGCTTAAGGATAGGATTAGGTCCTTCACTACCGAGTTTAACAAACCGCTCGCGCTAGATAAGGCTAACAATGTGAAGGCTCTTAAGGATAGTCTTTCACGGGCGGAGGCTGGATTGCCCTAGCTAGGGAGGCCCTGGAGCATTTGGCTAGCTAACGCTACATGGGTCAGGTAATTAGACATAGGTTAAGCAAGATGTGTACCGAAGCTGTGAATATGGACGCAGAATTGCGCAAGGATGAGATTACGGCTCTGTGACGAAGAGTTTCGCACCTATTTGACTGACTTTCCTCGGCTTTTGCTGACTGAAGCGGCTAGCTACGAAGGAGAGATCATATAGGGCAAGGTCTACGCGGCATTGAAAAGGGTCACACAGAGGTAAGTCGCCCGGTCAGGATGGTTTGGCGTATGAATTGTTCTTGAGGCTGTCGCACATAGTTGTCCCGATTTTGACTGTCGTGTTCAACAACTGGTTTCACCAGGGATCCATCCCCGACCGGATTTTCAGGGGTGTGATCACGCTGTTGAATGTTGGGCGGGATTTAGATAATTATAGTCCCATCACTCTGCTAAACACAGAGTTAAAGATTTTAGCCAAGATCCTGACGGAGAGACAGTTGCCGAAAGTCTACTGGGACCCGAGCAGACTGTGAAGGGCCGAACAATTCAGGGCAACCTGCATCTGATCTGCACAATACTAGAGGATGTAAAAGACGACGAGCAAGCCGCGCTGATCAATTTGGATCAGTCCAAGGCGTTTGATAGGGTTGACCATTGCTACCTTGCTGCTGTTCTGCAGGCCATCGGATTCGAACCCAATTTCTGCTGGTGGATTAGCCTCTTGTATCGCTCCCCCAGTGCTGTAGTACAGGTGAACGGGAAGTTGTTCGTCAGGGTTGTCCACTGTCGCCCTTACTTTACGCTTTGGCGTTGGATCCTCTCCTTCGATCGGCAGGTCGTGCAGTCCGGCCCTACTTGGAAACGCTGTCACTGGTGGGGCTCGAGCTAGGGTTTACGCGCACGCTGATGACGTATCTACTTTCGTGACGTCCCGCACCAACATTGAAGTGGTATTGAAGGTGTTTGAACGGTACAAGGGGCCAAAAATAACTGCGACAAATCGTCCGGCTTGCGGTTAGGTGGGGTCGATATTCCGGGACCCATTTGTTGGACGGACGGTTCTGTTTGCATTCCCTGGGTGTGGTTTGGACCCGATCTCTAACTGGAGAAAATTGGTGAGAAGTACAGGCAAAAGTCGGCGCACCGTTCGAGATTTGGCGCCGAAGGAGGTTGTCCGTGAAGGGCAGCGCTGAGCTGTGTGCCACTTACGTCTTTCCTCTTGTTCTTTACCGCTTGTCTGTACTTCCGTTCTGGAAGGAACATAAGAATGCGATCGAGCACGTGCTCTCCTCCCTCTTGTGGGTGGGGACGCAAGCATCATTTTGACAGAGTATTCTGTTCCCAACGTCCGTGTCATGGAGGGGGGGATGCTGCTTCGAAGCTGGTCTTTCTACGCCATGCATTAACAGGGGAATCGATTTTGGCGGGGATTGTGAAGGCTGCATTCCCTCGCCTTACTATCACTCGCCTCATCTCGCGGGTTGAGTACCGTTGTAAGCCCCGGGATCAATCGTATTTCCTTCTCGAGTGTCGATCGGCCTTGAGGGTCGTTACTTGGTCCAGTGACCTTTCTCGGCCTACGAATGTCTTCTATCGTGAACTAGTGGAGGGGGTCGCAAAGGACCCACTACGTGACAGTCTCGGCTTGTCGGCGGACGAATTTTTCTCGTTTGGATCTTGGGCACCAGATTACCTCAGCAACCCTGAGTTTTCGCTAAGCTGGCGATTGGTTCGGAATAGGCTATCTCTCAATGACAAGACCTTCATATGGGGTTTGGTGAATTTGCCAGACTATGAACGAAGTGACCTTGGCTTAGAGGAAACGGCTTCGCACGCCTTCTACTACTGTCCTCGTGTCCGCCCCCTATGGGACCATGTCGGCAAATTGACAACTCGTATCGCTCCCGAGGTGAAACGAATGGTATTTATGTCTCTACGAGCCATGGCCCGAATGGTGATTTGGATGACACGTCAGAAGGAAGTTTTGCGAGGTAACGATCTTTCTGATCAGGATCTGGTTCGATTCTTTGAGAATGAGCTCAAGATGAAGATTAGAACTGATAGAAATCGATTGATTTCAACAGATTTCTGCGTGAAAGAGGTTAGCCTTGATTTTCTTTTTTTTTAGCTTTCCCTGTCATATCGGGGCGATTTCCTGAAGAGCCCTCCTCTGGTTAGGATAGACCCTTCTTGTGTACCTAGTTAATTTGAGTAAGTGTCCTTCCCGGACTGTTCCCGGCTGTTTCTTTGGTCATGATCCAAGATTTCTAACCTACCCCGTTTGTTTTTTGCCACTTTTTCATCTGGGCAGGGTCAGGGTTTTCCTTGGCCGTATTTTATTTTTTATCCTATCCCATTCGCGTAGTGAGAGAGCTTTTTGATTTTGTCTAAAGGCAGAATATATCGGCCTCTCCTTTTTGAGGGTCAGACGGGTCCAACTAACATCAGTTATTTTTATTTTGTTTGTTTTGATATTTTAGTTTTGTTTTTGGGTTCATCCCCTCCCCTCTCACTGTAAATCATCAAATTCTTATGTATAAATTATTATAATTGTCAATTTTATACGACACACTGTGCGTTTTTTAGGTTCCCTGAGAGTATGCGGTATTATGGAGAGTTGATTGATGACGGATGAGTTCTTGTGGTGAATGTGCAAATTGTAACGAGTGAATGGTTGTGAATCTGATTAGCTAGGTATAAGATAATAAGTGAAAACCAGGTTTAATCCCTCCCCACTTTTTAGGCTATGTGCCAAAATTGTGTATTTTCATCGTTGTAGCCAAGTAAATGGTTAAAGAAATAACAAAACAAGTGTTGCAGATATATCATATATTAAACAGTAAGTACAACAGAAGAGTATAACACAACTAGTGAGTTTGTGCCGGTTGACCCAGCGTTCAATTTATTCGACTGTTAATGTTTAACAGCACCCCTCCATGTATGCGGCACAATGCCGAGTTTACCGTGGGTTCTTCGAGCTTGTAGGCTCGGCCAAAAATATTCCCTTAAAACCCGCCATAAACGGGTTTAGGACCTGTCTACCTCCCCGGACGAAATTTGCCCTTCGGCACAGCTTCGTCCGGGTTCCTCTCTATTCAAGGCAGAGAGTTCGACAGTTGAACAATCTAGGCGACTGTTAATATCTAACAGCCCCCACCCCACGAGGGATGTCTGTGGCACAAGGCCGAGTTTACCGCAGCCCGTAGGCTCGGCCAAAATATTCTCTTCGGCAAAGCCTCGTCCGGGTTCCTCTCTGCTCAAGGCAGAGAGTTCGACAGTTGAACAATCTAGGCGACTGTTAATATCTAACAGTCCCCACCCCACGAGGGATGTCTGTGGCACAAGGCCGAGTTTACCGTAGCCCGTAGGCTCGGCCAAAAATATTCTCTTCGGCAAAGCCTCGTCCGGGTTCCTCTCTGCTCAAGGCAGAGAGTTCGACAGTTACAAACAGTCTAGCACTGTTCTCTCAAGGCCTTCTCTCCTATTAATCTTATAGTAGGCGGAAGAGTCCAACATAGACACTTTAGTGGGAAGACACCACAGCACTTATATACAATAAATATTGAGATACTCCCGATCAGCAGAACTGTGAATACCAGACGAACGCACTTATGATTAGTACATTCTTCTCCCTTTCTTTTACTAGTTTCAATACAAAAAAAATATTTACACTGTTACCTCATCGTAAGCAAACAAGACAAATTTTATTCAGGAAGAATCTTCTGAATTTTACTATCTAAAACTGGGAGTATGTGTGCGTGTGTAGGAAACCGTAAAAAGTAGTTGCGTAAAAATATTGACTACAAAGTGTGGTTGATTTTACGACATGCCAGTCATTGTTGGTTTGTTAATATACAAAATTTATTTATTTTCTCGCTGGAAGCCAAATGAGCTTCCCATTTTCCTTAGTCCTCTGGGGCCAAATGGTTGAACGCGTGGCTGCCGATTCAGATTTCAACGCCAACTGTTGAGTACTTGATGGTAGGGGGGAGAGCAACCTGATCTGCCACTATCTCCCATCACTCATGTGAACTACTCTGTTTTGTCATTATATTTACTTGTTTCGGGGAAAGGTAAATGTTAGTAGCTTATATTTGCGTCAAAAGGTACCAGATTACAATGGAAATTCTCCACACAAGCATTACATTAATTGGTATAGCAAATGAATGTCGGTAAAACGCACCCGCGTACGTTTTTAGCATTGTTTTTAATGCAACCACTTTTCAAAAGCTTTTGTAAAATAAAGAATCAAAAATATTTGTGGTAAGTCCCTATTCTTTCATCATTTCTATTTTTTTTTCATCAGCAGTCGCTAACGAGTTCAACATACCGATATGTGTTTGCGAGAGTGCAGAGAATTAGAGATGGTTAATCGTATTTAGTTTCTATTAGATCACGTGGAGCCTTTTCCGAGTTGAAGAAAACAGTGATCCTTTGAATGAACTGGATTCAGTTTTTGAGCTAATTCTTCAACTGTAACAGTGATATTTCTATCGGATTCTGAAAAAAAAATCAAACGATCATTTGCTTTGATAAAACCGTTATTCGAGGCGTTCCTATTCGACTGAAATCATCTATTTTTTTTAAATTTCGGCAGTTTTGTTTAACGAACCATGAAAACCTTAAGGATTTCAAGAATCTTCTTTATTATCGCTCTTTCTAACCTTACAGATTATTGCATGTCTTATATGTTTTATAGACATGTCCAATCTAAGGAGAGTCAAATTAGTTGAATCGCGCTGTGACGACGTAACGACTTCGTTTAAAATTCTATTAACGTTTATTAGCTTATACTGTTACGATTTAAGCTTTTTAAGTATAGCTGAAATATCATTGAAGCTATCTTTATTAAATTTCGGATATTACTTAGGAGACATCCTAATAGCATATATTGCTATTATTTAGACATTTCAGAATAGCACAATTATCAACCTATGAAATATTATGCATTACTCCTAAGATTTTCTGATAGAATGCGTTATCATTTCGTGTAACAGCGAAGATACAGTCAATCTATTGCTGTTAAATGGGATGAAATGATAATGTATTATCTTGCAGGCATTCTACAGCTGTGTTCCTGATGTAATGAATATGCATACAATTGGTTCCTCCGCACAGTAATATGATTGGCTGGTGTCAGCCATAAATACAGACTGATGTGCAAGTACAGGACGACGCTTATTGGCTACGCCTATAGTCTTCGCCTATTGCCTACGCTTATTGCCTACCACTACGACGAGGACCAGTTCATTACGGTTACCTGCTAGATTGTCCTGCTCGGTTACAGTAGTCCAAAACCAATTTGCTACTTCGAACAAATATATCCCTTTCTGGGACATATCAGTTTCCAAACCTTTTTTCAACCAGCGCCCCTTTGGGAACATACTCCTGCCAAACGCCACCCTGCCAAATTACATTTCGAATATTATACTGAATTCATCTTTCATAGCAAGATAACACTTAGGTATTAGTAAAAAATAATTTTAATATTGTTTCATTTCTCTTATGAATGCCAATGATTAATTGCTAAAAAGAATTTTATTTGAGAACGTATCTCAATGTTTTCAGTGCGTTGGTTGACTTTGATGCTTACTGACTAAGGTTTTTACTCTAGGTACCATGCTGCTTAGAAGTAATCGTAAGTATTCTTCTCGTTTTGTAATTTGGAGTCAGTTTCTTTTTTCAGTAAGAAGCTGCGTTGAAACCACATTCAACCATATAGGAAGTTGGAAAAGCAATGAAGAAAAGTTCGATTTTAGAAATTACATTCTGTCGCCAATATTGAATCATTTTTGAAAATGGATAAATGCCTACTGCCCCTGAATACGTTCAGCGCCCCCGAAATTAAACAAAATCTCCCAGTGCCCACTTTTAGCATAACAGAGCCCGCAAGGCGATGCTAGCGCCCACGTTGGGAAACACTTTTCTACAGGGCGTGTCCCTAAAATCTGGACACATATGCAAAAATCTATATTTTTAAGAAATTAAATTTTCAACATCATTGGAATATGAAAAAATAACATCTTCAATAAGATTCACACCATTTGTGTTACAAAGGTTGATGAATTTTGCAAGATTCACGTGAACTCGATACAATAACTCCACATTGCCATCAATTTTAGCCCATTCACTGTTTATGAATTCAAACAAGTGTGTTGCATCTGTGATTTTCATTCAGCACACCTTCTCCTATAGCATACCACAGAAAAAGAAGTTAATTCTTTCTTCTTTTGGCAAAACCATCTTTAATCTGTGGAGGTAAAAAAAAATATAGTTAATGAGATTTCCTATTTGTACAGATTTATGGACACCCTGTAGAATAGAGAAACTATTTAATCTATCTTGGCCATATTTAGGGCACGATTTATGGATTGATCTCTCTCTCTTCTCTTCTCTCACTCTCTCTCTCTCATTCACTGACTCACTCACTCACCCCGTACACATATAAATCGTGTTTTGGCTTTTTATATATCCCCACAAGGTAAAGTTGTGGAGGATAAAATTTAACAATAGTGCAGTTTTCAAAATAGGAATTCATACGTATCTGTCTATATTTCTGAGATGAGGTATTATGTACAATATTTACATTATTCAGACTATTGTCCTCATCTTTGTCGTCATATTTATTTATTCATACGTGCTCTTGTGATAGATCTGTTCAGAAATTGTCTAATTCCAACTTCTTTTTTCTCTAGACATTGTGTGTTTTTGACTTCAAATCGTACATCTTTTCCTTGTAAAGTAGGTTTTTATACTTATTATTAAAGCTTCCTGGCTAGAAATCTTACTAGATTCTTACCAGAAAAAAATGCCCCGACAATCTTCATAGTTTTTATATATTATTTTCCAGAATGGCGACAGATAATAGAAATCTGATGTCGTTCAACGCAGACAACATATCGCAAGTCTTAAGTCTGTTTGGCCAACTTCCCTCAGACAAGAAACAGCTCCTACTGCGCATGCTCGGTCTCAACCAAGAAAGGGATGTATTTGCATTGCTGGACGATTCACAGACACTATTTGCCTATCCGGAATACAGGCTCCACAAGATTCTCCTCCTCTACGTTTCGCCGCTCTTACTCGTATTGGGCACCTTCGGTAATATATTTTCCGTGTTTATTATGCGTCAGCGGTCCATGATTCGAATGTCGGCTTACGTCTACCTAATTCATCTGGCTGTGGCCGATTCAATGGTTCTATATATCGGCCTTCTCCGACTGTGGATAAGTGAACTAACAGGCATGGATATCCGAAACCAGACTGCCTGGCTCTGCAAGCTGGTCATCTTCAGTGGTTATGTCAGCAGTAACCTGTCTGTTTGGTTGATCATTGCCGTCACAGTAGAACGGTACATTGTTGTGTGTCATCCGCTGAAAGTGAATAAATTCTGTACGGTACCCCGCGCCAAGCGAGTCGTACTGGGCCTTCTCGTGTTGTTCGTGCTTATTCATGTTCACTTCTTTTGGACGGTAACGCTCAATCAGCTAGACTTGAACGGTGTCGACAAACACTACTGCGGCAGCCGGAAGAATTTTCACTACCTCGTCAGCGTAGCTTGGCCATGGATCGACGCCATCTTTTATTCTTTCCTCCCGTTCGTCGCCATATTATTTTTTAACACTCTTATCATCCGTCGTATTATTATTCTCAGTCGAGGCGCAATGAAAATGCAAAGTGCTCAAAGTAATTTATTGCAGGTAAGACCTTTACTTTCATTGGATTATTATTATTATTATTGTTGTAATGATTGTTAACTCGTTTACAGCCACACATCCATTACATGTGTGTCTTTTTATGTATGCTGTATATTACCTCTGACAATAGATACACAGGAAGACCGTTTGTCTATTTCGGGATTTATCGAGTTATTTTTGCTGAGAAACAATTATAATATAAAGGTGACATATTTGTGTCGCATGACACTAGGGGAAAAAGCGAGTGCTGAGGATACATACATATGGGCCCTATTCTTTGTAATTCAATTAAATTTAACAAAATAAATCATAAATAGTACTATATAGATATTTTAATGGTTTGGTTTTGGTTTGTTTTGTTTTACGGCATATCAACCTCATTTTTATTGCTGGTACTATTTTTTTAAAAAATGCATTGCTACTAATGTATTTTTTTCAAAAGAATTATTGCTGGAAAAATTTTTTTTTTCAAAAATGTATTGCCGATAATATTTTTTTTTCTTCAAAAATGTAGTGTTGGTAATTTTTGTCTTAAAAATATATATTGCTGGTAATAATCTTTTACAAAAATATATTGCTGGTATTAAAACCAGTTTTTACATTTTCATAGTGTTTTGACCTCAGATTGGGGGTTAACTATTTGTCCATAGTTGGGACCCTAACAGGTGCTACCACCCCGGGTCAAGGTGGTTCCATGCACCTTAAAAATGTCCTGATCAGAGGCCTTGCTGCCGGATGTAGTTTATCGTCTTACCCAGGACGCGGATGCAGTTTATTGTCTTAATCAGGACGTAAATTTTATTGGTAACACTGATATATAGCATTATACATGCTTTCAAGGATCCAAGGTAGCAGTGAAGGTGTTAATTTTTATGTAACGGTTATGTCATGGGTTGTATTTATTAAATATTATGTTATCTACCACAGTAACCTTATTTTGTCTTATATAGCATTCTCTTATAAGTCCAGCAAAAACATAGATGACATTAAGTTAGGGTTAAGATATCCAAAGTAGCAGTCAATGTGTGTACACGTTATGAAATGAGATGATTATATCGAATCAATTGCTAACTTTGCTACTCGAAAAGTCTGTTCACTATGTCATGTTAGACAATTTTTTTCGACATTGCCGGTGTTTCATTCTCTTTAAGGCTCTATTGTCGGAGCCTTGTGTCAGACTAGAATACATCTTGAATATCTAAATGCATTGGTTGCATACTTTAGTTGTGTCATCCACTTTAAAGCTCTATCAAGATAAAAATAACTAGTAAATATCTATATTGTTCATTTCACTAGTTACCGACTTTCGGTGTTTCATCTCCTTTAAAGCTTTATCTATTTTTGATTGCAACTTTATAAGTTTACCATTCACTCAGGCATCGAACATTGCTGCCACATTTGGCCTGGTTCTTCTGTTTCCTACCGAGGGATTTTTGACGAAATCTAAGGAAGAATTTGCAACGTTATCGCTACTGACCAGGCATCTCGGCTTTAGCCAATTTCCCATCGCCATAATGTAGTTTTCCTTGTCTTTTCTATATATATTTTCGCGGTAATTCATTTGAGCTTCTTAGTTTGGTACCTCGACTTCATGACTTTAAAGGCTGTGCTAGAGTGGCGGGTAGGTCTCATAACACTCTCCTGGCTTTCTGCTTTCCTGTCAACTACAATCTCCAAAAAACTAAATACAGTATCAATCATCATCATCTGTCTCATTGAAATCCGTTGTTTTATTGTCCTCTTTGTTTCTTTCATTCTCAGTAACCCCTTGCACCTTAGTGGTTTTATTACCTTGCTTGAGATGATATGACTAAAATAAAGCAAAATAATTACAACAAAAAACGAACTCACGATTCTTCGAAACCAACAGTTCAAAGCCGTCACAAGTTGTCCTGACCAACGGTTCAAACTTAACCGACATTACCCAAATACTGATCACACCAGATTATGCATTCTCTCTCTCCCAGAAATTATAACTAAGGTTCACACAGTATAGTTGAAGTATGTCCCATATTATCAATAAATATCCAAGATAACAGAGAATATATACGGTGCGATGGATAAATTGTCGTCCAAATTACGCAAAAATGAGAATATAACCCTGACATTTCATTTTAACAGATATATTTATCAAAATGACACAAAAAATATCTTGAAATACTAAAGAGTAAATTTATACAAAAAATCGCCACCATTGGCTTCAACAACGGCCTCTTGACGACTTCGGAATCTCTTGCAACTCTTCTGGACGGTCTCCATGTTTAACTTGGTGAATGCTGCCATAACTCTTGCCTTCAGTTCATCTTTGGTGTTACAAGGAGTTTTGTTGATCTCTCGCTCATCTACGCCCACTGTGTTCTCCTGCTTGTGTGGCATGGTGCAGACATAGGATCTTCCAGCATCCACCCTCTTGACCCAGAGCAGGTCTACCTCCTGAAGGTACTTGATGTAGGCCTCCGTATTGAGTCTGAGTCCCTGTGGGAAGATGAATGGAGGTATAACTTCGCTATCAGTAGTGATCACTCTATACACCTTCATGCTGAATGGATATATCATCCAGCTCTTTCCGAATCGTCTGCACTGTCCTCAGATTCACACCCAAACACTCTGAAATCGTCGTATTGGAGCTTCCGGCTTCAAGCAGCACAGCATACCTTTTTCAAATTTCTTGCTGAATGAATTACGTCATTGTACTCATTTTCTTCTAGACTGTCCCCAACCGATCTTACTATACTGTACAATCGACAAATTAAAAACAAACAAAGCGCATGCGCGAAATTAAAATATAAAATTGCAACAATTTACCCATCGCACAGTGTAAACAAATTTCATTTAATTTCAGAAAATAAAACGTAAGTGTGCTTTATATAGCAATTTCTAATAAAAATTACTAATGAAAACAGAGATGGCATTGGGCAAGTGATCAAATATACAAGGTAGCAGTGAATGTCTTAATAAATTTAATTTAATTTACGAAAATAAATTAATAGTCCTATACGGCAAATTTTCATGTCAACTGTAGTAAAAAATACATAGATGTTATTATATATGGATTCACATGTCAAATCTTCTTCATACACCAGTAAGCCGCAGTATTCAGATTTTATTTTTTTTAATTCTTCGAGATTGTTCCATGAGTAAACGATATTGATGGAAGAAAATCGTCACTCATATTCCACACCATTTTCAAAAATTTAATTTTTCAGTTTTTTTTTGTACCCGTCACGATATGTAATAGATTAATGAATTTGGCAAGATTTTCCAATTTGCTTCTTCAAAACAAAACGTAATTGAAGTCTGGTGACAGGGGATCCGTTCTTCTGACACTACTTCCCTATTACACTAAAAGTGGTAGGATTAGGTGCAGGCTGGGGTTCAGTGGGGAAGTATGTTGGAGACGTCTAATTTCCAGGTAATTTGCCATAAAACGTTATAGCGTTTGGTTTCTTGTGCGTTATATTTTGACATTACAAAGTAGTAAATACTTTCCCTTCTTCACTTTTCTTCTTCCACTTCCGCCTGAACGACTCCACGTCTTTCTTTTGAGCTAATGAGAACTGACAAATTAGGGATCAAATTAAGACAGAAAGATCGAGAGAACACACTTGGAAATAAATATGGTCGCCACTGCTAATGTTTTTTTGTTTCTGATTTTTTCGCCTAACATTAGCTAGTCTCTTTTTTGGGAAGCTTTTTTTTATTAAATAAAACGAAACAGAAGTCACTATTTTTCTAAAATTCTTTTGTAGTTTTCTATTTTCTTCATTATTTTTTTTTTGTTTCTCTTATTTTCGTTTTTGTTCCCATCTTTTTCTATCTCGTCATATTTTTTATCCACTTCTCTTTATAATCTTGTTTTCACAAAAATTATCATTCTTTTCAAAAAGGTTTTGAGAGCACGTTCAGCTCCTACATATGTTGCCCAGATTACTTATATATTATTTGATCAACCATCATCTTTCTCAGCAGTAAGAAAGTGGTGGCGAAGGTGGTCAAGCAGGACAGCAGCAGTAGATGCGCCGTCAGCAGGAGCAGGAGCAGCGGTAGCAAAAGGCAGGCAATAGTAAGATTAAGTATAAAGCCCAAAATACTACATTTAATATTGGCCCACGAAGAAATAACCAGACAGCATAAGTTTTTTTCAGAAAAAATTGATAGCACGTTCAGGTAATATGTATATTGTATTGTTTACTAGGTTTTTTTTTTTTAATTATTTGACGCTTTCTTTCTCGGTGTTAGAGTTTCTAATTCATAAAGAGAAACAAAGCCTGAAGAGAAAAGAGAAGCAATGACAAAGGAAGTCAAGCGTGGCAGCAACAGCCACCAGAAAGATTTTCAGACACAACAGGGTGAACTAACATTCCTAGCAGCTGACCTAGTAAATTATTAAATGTAATCGTGCTATGTCAGTGGCAAACGTGAGGCTGGGGAGGTGTAATTTGTTGTTCTCCTGTAGGTTGGTACCTGCTGTGATGATGGCGGACAAAAATGGTTCTATGAGATGACTAAAAGACAGCAATTTGTTTTTGGAGGCGTTAAAATTTACAAACTGTTTCTTGTCCCAATTGAATGATTCCAGCCTACAGTTCAGAGGTCGAATTGATCACCCTGTCACGCAATTGATTCTGTATTCAAGAATTCTACTAATGAACAGAAACTCTATTCGACCAAGCTATTTAGAAATTAAATTGCTATTTGGACACGAGAAATGAAGTTATGTAGTTTATCGAAATTGAAGTTTCTTTCTTTTCTATTTTTTTTTATCCCCATTAAAAGGAAAAGCAAGCAACCATTTATCACATATACTCCAGTAGAGTGCTAATTTTTATGAATATTTTTTTACGCAAAAAAATGGAGTCGCACTATACACAAATAATTTTTTGAAGAGGTTAAAAAATTATGAATTTTCAGTGGCCGGTTACATTCTGCACAGGTAGTTTTCTGGTAGGACTAAAATTCATGTAAAAAGTTCAAGGGTCGCATTATACATGAAGTCGACTTATACTCGAGTATATACGGTAAACATGCTGAGGAATAATTCTCGTATAAAAATTAAGCTACTCTCATTCGTAAGAATCCTAAGTTGTTGATAGTAAAATCTTATATACGCCTGTGGTTAACAGTTGAAATAAAATCGATTTATTCTTTTCAAGGCCAACACCGTCCACCCCGATATTAGAGAGCAATAAGTTTCACATCATTCTGAGATTTGTCAAGGAAATACTGTAAAATGATTGTTTCATTATTTATTCTTCCATATTAATATGCTAGTTGTCAGTATATGTCCAATGGTATTAATTAATGTTATCTATTTGCCTTCGTTGACGACGTCATTACAGTTTTGTAAATGTAACTTCTTTTCTCCCCAAGGTGTACAGGATCGGCGACGACGTAATCAGTGAACAGGTATCTCTTTATATAATACGCATGCGCACGATAATGTGTTTTTAATGTCTGGAAAGGATTTTAAAATTTAATCTTTTTCCTAACTTATTTTCTTTTTAATTTTAATAGATTATTAATTTTTTAATTGATTTAGGCTGTTATGGAATGTTTTAGCACATTGAGGAGATGAGTCAGTAGAGGAAATAACAATCTTAGAAAGAAAGGAGAAACTAACTTTATTGACAGGCACTACAGTGGCAGTCCATCTGCTGCAGTGAATGTGAACAAGGTCAAACAAGATGATTCTTTCAGCGGAGCTTGCATAAGAATCCATATTGTAATATTCAATAAAAGTCTTCAAGTGAGCCTCGTGGTTTTCTGCAACCTCTTGGCTACTGAAAATTTCGTACAAAATGGCTTCCGAGCATATTGCCGTACTCCACGAAGAAAAAGAGGCTGGTTGCTGTCCAAGAGCTTCTGGAATTGTACAACACTGATAGCGGAGGACAGTTGTTCAGCAATGATTTAGTGGTGAAAGCCATGTCACCTATGGCGTAAAAAGCAGCCATAAATCTTTTATGAGACCGGTATACAATCCCTCATTGAAAAATGGATTGAAGAAGCTATATACAGAAAACAAAATAGGATCTTGAAAGGAGAAAGTAATGCATGGAGAATTTCTCAGAGATATGGATAAAGAGCATAATGGGAGGGGAAAATTGATAAAATGGCAACGTGGACATAGACGAGGAAAGGAGACTTAAAGGATGGACCAAATTATTTGATATGATCTACAGGAGACCACGCCTTGAGATCGAATTATGTCAAATATTATATTGACAAAACCTTGGATTCTGCGCTGTTCAGAATGTGTAGAAAAGCAATTTGACTGCGTGTCGTATCGTGTTGGAATGCGGCATGCTAGCGTAACGAGAGGACAAACATTGACACAACAATATCACAAGTGTTGTACACTCGATGTTATATGTTAAATACAAACAGGATTGAGAAGAAAAAGTGTGTAAGCATAAATTCCTTGCAGTAGTAAAAAACAATAGAGTAAAACTTCTATGCAATGTGATATTGTAACTGAAGCATGAAGGTCAGGCAGCGTTAATGTTCAGAAAGACGTGAACCCTGGGTCGTCGATATAGCTGTACCCAGTGACACTTAAAGGTAGTTGAGAAAGAAAAGTAGCAGGAGGAAAGTTGTCAAGATTAGAAACTTGAGATTACACTTCTGTAGCGGAATTCGTTATATTCACTTGCGCGCAGATACCCTTGGAAAAGGTATGATACCACCTCTTCTCCTCCCAGCTATGGGTTAAATAGTAGGACTTGTATCAGAAAATTATTAATGTCTCCAAAAAACATTTTTTACAATCCTAAAATATTTCCTGGCATTAAATAACCTGTACAAGGTTTATAAGCCGTAAAAACAAATTAATCAATCAATCCAACAAATGTAGATGTTAAGTATCACTTAAAATCATAATTTGCGTAAATAGAATGCATATATTTATTCTTATACCGTAACCTAGGTCTTGGGTAACGACTCAGTAAGGAATTGAGTCCAATGCAAAAGAAAATAATAATAATAATAATAATAATAATAATAATAATAATGATGATGATGATGTTTGGAATCCAGAGAGATAAGACTTGTTTTTTGAGGCACCGTAGAAATGTAAAATGTATAACGAATTGAATGTAAATATCTCAGTGTAAATATTTTCTGTCAGTGGAAAGTGTCATGATGTCATTTCTAACCTTAGATCTCCCCGGAAAGAAATGTGTAAACGCCAGAAATTAACTTTGCTGCTGTTGTTGTGGGCGCCTGTAGGAAAGTCAAAGACAAAATCCAAAATCCAAAATTGACCGAATAAATTTGGATTGATTGATTGGTTAGTTTATTTTTTACGGTTTATCATACTTTTGTAGGTTATTTAAAGCCAGGAAATATTTTTAGATTTTAAGAATTAAAAAAATAATAATAATCGTTTCTTACTAATTAACTCATAATTGGGAGGTGAAGTGATATTCATACCTCTCACAAGGGTATTTTGCGTGTAAGTAAATATAACGATCTCCAACGCGCATTGTTACTCGGCTATCTGATTAACATTTCCAAACTATTACACCATCAGCTCTTCCAGTATCTGGTATCCCCAAGTGGTCATCTATCTAGGTACTGACCAGTTTCAATGGTGTCAAATTAGGATTGTGATTCGAACGGAGATACTTCCGAGAACAACGCTGTTTGGTTCAGCCAGAATTCTGAGAATGGTTTTATCGCTGTAGAGAGATGAAGAGATAATAAGAAATATAATCTAATCTGTTGTTATGATCCGCTCTTGGGCTTTACACTTACGTATATAAGTCTATAATTGTAGAGAAGAAGATGAAAAACAAAATAATAACAATAATAATAATAATAATAATAATAATAATAATAATAATAATCTAAATAATCTAAATACAATGACTTCGAAATAGAAATCAGTAGAATGTGGCATCTAAAAACAATATTACCTGTTGTTGTTGTTGGGGCTTTTGGAGATGCCAAAAAGAGGTACACAATTATTTGGATGAAATTCCTGTGAATTGCAAAATCTCATAATCAAAGCTACTTTTCATATCTTGAGTAAATTTCTGTCTACGCAATGAACAAGACTACATGTTTCTCTCTGATTGCATGACACCACATATATATGCATCTTCTGATACCGAAAAAAGCATGCTTTTCCTTGAAGTCTCTGGTTGTGATTTGGAGGAAATTCAGATTTCGCAAAGCAAAGAAAAAAAAACTAACAACAATAATTAGTGATTAAGTACTATAAACAAAAAAAAACCCCTACAATTTACTAATTTTACCACCTTTGTTATTATTACAACATTTCGACTGTTTTGATAACAATGATGGAGACTGTCTCTATTACTGAGATGAGGTATTGTAATTGTTCCCATTATTTACATTGTTCGGACTTTTCTCACCTTTATTGTCATATTCACGACGTTTCGGAGTATCTGCAACAATTTTCGTTCTGTTTTCATTGTTGGATCTTTCTTTACTTTATTGTAGCTACCATTTCTAATGAGGTCTTTCAACTTTCCTGTATATTCCGTTACAATTCAAAATTCCAATCACTTGAAGAAGGCCGGAGCTTACAACGGCCGAAACGTCGTTAATATGGCAATAAAGAAAATAATAAGAATAAGAATAAGAATAAGACGATACGAAAAACGTTGTAGGTTCTATCGCCAAAATAAAATATTCCAAACAGACCTTAAGAAATTTTACAGGGATATTGGAAAATCACCTATACATGTCGAAAGGTCACTATCGATTGACATTTTCGAAAAATATTTGGAGCAGCCCAAAGGAATATAACCCAAATGCAGAATGGATCCGACGTGAAGAACGAAAGCTGGATACACCTCTGCAAGAATGGGAAAATATATCCACAGATGATGTTAGACAAGTTCTAACGAAATCCCAAAAATGGAAATCCCCCGGAAATGACAAGGTGCCCAATTTCTAGCTTCATCATCTCTCATCTATCCATAAAATCCTTGCAAAAACATTATCAACGCTTGTAAATAATCCCTATATAACCCCGGAATGGATTACTGAAGGTATTACATACCTCATGGCAAAAACAAATGAAACAGACGACCCGACGATGTAGAAATCTTAGCGCAGTGTGGATTGATTATCGTAAAGCCTTTGATAGTGTTCCACATTCTTGGATCCTTAAGACTTTGGAAATGTACAAAGTCTCCCCTGTGGTATTAAATTTCCTTAAGCACAGCATAGGAATGTGGAACACCAAACTATACCTTAGTCTCACCGGGGACACTATCATATCCAACCGTCTGAATATCCGACGTGGAATCTTTCAAGGCGACTCTCTGTCACCCCTTCTGTTTTGTCTATCCTTAATCCCTCTTACACATGAACTGAACAACAGTAGCTATGGTTACAAAATTATCAAGAAAATATTCAATCACCTACTCTACATGGATGATCTCAAACTCTTTGCCAAAGACGACAATGAGTTGAGAGGCCTCCTCAATATTGTAAAATACTTCACTGACGACATAGGTATGGACTTCGGATTAGATAAATGTGCAAAAGTAACATTCAAGAAAGGTAGAATTACAGAAACACCCTTAATAGATTTAGATTTTGTCACAAAGATTAGGGAACTGGAGCATGATGAAGCTTATAAGTACCTAGGAATTAGCGAAGGAGATGGCATACAACACCCCCAAATGAAGGAGAAAGTAAGAAAACGAGTACTACAGGCGTGTACGTCTGGTACTAAATACCGAGCTAAACTAAAAAAAAACAGAATATCAGCCATAAACATCTTGGCTGTTCCTGTGGTTCAATACAGCTTTAATGTCCTGAATTGGACTATAGCTGAAATTAAGGGAATGGACGCCAAAACGAGAAAGCTTCTCACTTGCTACCGCATGCATCATCCCAAAACTGATGTTGGTCGTCTGTATGTGTCCAGATCCGAAGGAGGCAGAAGATTAGTTCAACTAGAACTGTCCTACAAAGCTACAACAATTGGCCCCGAAAGATACTTGGAAACTACAGAAGACTGGATGATGGAATGTGTCAAGGAACATGAAAGTAGTAAGCGTCTTTACTCCGTAATAAAAGAAAGCCAACAAATTCAAAATGGAGTTTCAAATTGGCGTAGAGATGCAACTAAAGCACAATACACCGGCTGAAACTGCAAAATATTTAAAAAATAGCAAAGACAAATGCAACAGACCAGATACAGAAACGCTGGCAAGATAAACCGCTTCATGGCCAATACCCTGCCCGTACCAAACAAGCTGACGTAGACAAAACCCGTACCCATCAGTGGCTACGTAGTGCAGGGTTGAAAGGTGAAACTGAAGGTTTTATCCTTGCTGCACAGGACCAATGCTTGTTAACTAGGAATTATCAAGCACATATACTAAAAATATTGTGTCAGCCCAAAATGCAGATTCTGTGATAAATATCCAGAAACGATTGATCATCTTGTATCAGGTTGCACGATATTGGCACCCACTGAATATAAAACCCGGCATGACAGAGTGGGCCAATATCTGCACTGGAAAATCTGCAACTTCTACGGGAAGAAAACTGAAAGAAACTGGTATAAACACCAACCAGACCCAGTTACGGAGATAGGACCTGTTACAATTCTATGGGGCTGCACAATGCACACTGACAGAACAATCAAAGCCAACCACCCAGATATTTTATTAAAGACCACAAACAAAAACGGTGCCTCCTTGTTGATATGGCAGTCCCTGCTGACTGCAATATATCTTTGAAGATATTCCAAAAGCTGTCAAAATACAAGGACCTTGAAATAGAAATCTCGAAAATGTGGCACATGGGAACATCAACAATCCCTGTTGTAGTTGGAGCCCTAGGACTGGTTGGAAAAGATTGCAGTAGACTGATTGAAGGGATTCCTGGAAGTCCATGCCTCAAGGAGATACAAAAAATTGTTCTGACAAGTACAGCGCACACTTTACGAAGGGCTTTATCTATGTAACTTTTTTTTTGTCAGTGGAAAGTGTCATGATGCCATTTCTAACCTTAGGTCCCTGGGCGGGACCCGGAAAGAAATGTGTAAACGCCAGAAATTAAAGAAAATAAAAATAATAATAATAATATGAACACCACCCAGACCCGGTTACGGAGATGGGATCTGTAACAATTTTATGGGACTTTACGATACACACAGAACAATCAAAGCTAATCACCCAGACATCGTGATTAGAGACAGCAAAGACAATGTGCCTCTTTATTGACATGACAGTCCCTGCAGACTGCAATGTATCTTTGAAGATCTTCAAAAAACTATCAAAATACAAGGATCTTGTAATCGAAATCTTAACAATGTGGCACATCAACAAATCCAGTTGTAGTTGGGATTCTCGGATTAATTGGAAAAGATTCTAATAGACTCATTGAAGGAATTTTTGGCAGCCAATGTCTTAAATTGTTCTCCCAAGTACAGCCCATAACTTACGAAGGGCTTTATATAAAATATGTGTGATTTTTTTTTTAAATCTGTTTAGTGGAAAATGTCATGATGTCATTTCTGAACTTAGGTCTCTGGTCGGGAAACAGAAAGAAATGAGTATACACCAGAAATCAAAGGAAATAATAATAATAATAATAATAATAATAATAATAATAATAATCAACAAGGTGGTTATCTTATCTAACCTGTATAAAAAAACAATTTACAGTTTTATGTTTAACTGTAAATAAATATCTTTAAAAGAATTACCTTGAATTTGGTTGCAGTTTTGTTCCTTGTGTTAACGTGATTTTGCCCGTTTCTGGATCAATCATGAAAACAGAATTCCGATTGCCTGATTGGATGCTGTAGCTGATGTTAGCGCATGCGCATGGGTACTGACCCTTACAGGTTTCAAAGAAGTCTTCATCGGTAGCTTCAACTTTGTAAATATTGTTCCCGACAAAAGTTGTAGTGTCAATTTTCGCCTCATATTCTGATTGCTGGAACTTTGGCGTGTGAGAGTTTACTGTTTCATTTGCAAACCAAAAACATAAATTAAAACATCATTAGTGAAATCTATATACCAATCATTTTATGACGATCATTTTTAAATGGTTTTGTGTTTATGCAGATCTTGGTATGATGGGTAATATATATATATATATATATATATATATATATATATATATATATATATATATATATATATATATATATTATAGTAAAAAAGAAAGAACAGTAATATATAACGGTGTTCTTATTGATCAATGTAAATTTATAAATCATAAAATTATATATTAACTGATTCCAAAATTCGCTTGAAGATGAAACAGAAAAAACTTTAATGTAATTATATAATTATATTTGAAGCTTTTTATTCGGTTTTTGAAACTTATAATAGCGAAGGAACCATATTTTTAAATCAGTTAGTTATATATATATATATATATATATATATATATATATATATATTAGGGCAGGTTGATTTTTCACTTTTTTTTTAAATATCAAAAAGAATAATCTACCGAAAGTTGTGTATTGACCTATTAAGTACTGATACAAAAAATTAGATCTGACACTTCAACGTTTTTTTGAGCATTTGGCATCAAAGATCGTAGACAAAAATGCACTGAAAAATCCACGATTTTGCAAGATTTGGACTAAATATTGATTAAAAAAAAAAAAAAATTCACAATTGAAATCAGGGAATGTTGTTATTTTGTTTTATCAGAATGAAATAAAATGTAGAAATTATAAGTAGACTTCAAATTGAAAATCTGCACCCCCCCCATAATCACTGACGATTTTGAAATGCTGTTTTTTACCTCATGAATTAAGCAGTATTAGTTGAATACATTAAAAATTGATTTTTTTCTGTTTTGAATGGAAATACAACAAACAAATAAATATGGAAAAATAAAGAACAGTTTAATAGGGCTTAATATATAGTGTTAAATAACTCCATATAAGAGCCCTCAGATGAAATTGATGGTCTCAATTTCTGACACAAAGCTTTTGCTATTATGTGCTGGTGCCTTGCTTCAAAGCCATACACAGATTGGGAAGCTTCTGTTGTTAACTTGACTGCCCGTTTCATGCCTTGAGAATGGGAGGGCAAATCTGGCAAGTCAAGTTTCGTACCATTTAATAATTATTCCCAAAGTTCACTTTCAGAAAATTCTTGTGAGTTGTGGTTCACAAACTCCACTTAATGACAGATCTTTTAACTGTCTCCAGCTTAGCTTTAAAATTGATAGTTGTGATTCTTTTTAATCTTTTCTTGGTTTGCTCCCCACTCTGGAAAGAATATAAAAATTAATTTGATTTATTTTTTAAAAAATGCACTCTGTACTGCTTTAATATTTATGGTGAAATTAGATAAAATCCTTAAAATGATTCCATAAATCGGTATAACTAATTTAGTCAGTATTATATGAATAAATATTTACAAACCTAATGGCCCAAATTCTTTTTATAGCTTCTTCCCTCACTTCTAGTTCATCAGATTTGACCATTGAATATAAGATATTTTCAGGCAGTAAGGCGAAAGCATTGTATTGTATATTTTTCAATGTGATCTGTTGGATTTCATATGGTTGCTTCCTAATCCTTTGGATCATATTGAAAATATACATTTGCTGATTATGGAACTTGTTATTTCTTTTATTTTCGAACCAGCAAATGGTATACACATCCACAATAAAATTTATTGAACTGCGGAGTTTGGTTGAAATATTTCGTGAGTATGCACCATGAGTCCATAAACATATCAGACTGATGCCTAAAGTTAACCACCTTGCCTGGTTTAATGGACCAATTTTCCATGATGCAAATCTAGAGTCCACCTTATCTCTAGAAATACCCACTGTATATCCATAAAGGAGTCTTTGGTCACAACTAAGGGTATCTGCATTTTTAATTTTAAAAATAAAATCCAGAGGACTACCAATAGCTGAAAATGATATTTGGGTTAAATTATGGTAATCATTTGCACATAATGTGCCCAGTGGACCATTGAATGTGGCAGGGTTTTTTTTTTGTGGTACCATCTACATGTTTAAAAAGAGCTCTAAACGGAAGTTTATTTTGGTGCAAGGAGCAACCAATAGAGTGAAGATTTCTGTTAAGTTTTCTTTCTAGATTTGCAGCAAATCCACCTTCACAGCCTGAATTGACATTAGTGTTTGTCAACAAGGATAGCCTTGATAGTGCTCACACTGTTGAATTCATGCAAAACATTAGCCACTTGCTCGGCAATAACCACACCAATTGCACCAATATTAGGAAGAACCTTAGGTGTCAGATATTCACTTTCATATGTCATCTTTGTGACAGTCAAGTGGCATTGTTTTTTTTTCAGTCTTCTCTCCATTTTCCTCCACTATTTCCTTGTACATTAGTGTGTCTTTGTCAGTTCTCCCATCAACTCCAATACAAAGATTTGCCACCTTTTCATCATGCTGTTGATGGGCATTTGTCTCTTTCGCCTTTGCTCTATCAATTTTACATTTATCAATATAAACATCTTTTTATATTAATATTGGGGATAAGAAAGCCCATAGCCCTGAAATCCAAGAGCAATGCATTGTCAAGGCTGGCTCTAAGATTGGAAGATACATCACCCTGATCAACTCAACAGCATACCGGATTTTGATAAGGCTATAAAAATTTTGTATGCTAGGCCAAAGGATGCATTTTCCTGCCATTCTTATTAAAATATCTGACAAAGAAAATATATTTTCAAATTACACAAAATATTTTTCAAAATAAATTGGAAAAATAAAGTTTGAAATGCATTATTAAATTATAAAAGTAATGTTTATTTACATAAAAGTAGAGTTAATTCCGGGATTAGCTTGTAAACAGGATTTTTAATAAAACACTAATTTTCAAAAATATAAACAAATTACAATAATTATAAAAGTTGTATTTTTTTAAATAGTTAAGTATATTTTGATGAGAAATAAAATAGATATTTGTGCTAGTTAAAAGCGTAAACAGTAAACAAAAATAAACCAAACTTGCAAGAGGAGGTAATTACAACCGGAAAATAACGAAAAAATATCCAGTAAAAAAGACACCGTTCATTAATAGTTATTTGTATTTTGAACTAAATATTTTAGTGTGTTTTATTTTTTTATTTTGAGTAATTTCATTTAATTTATTAAGAGAATAGATAATAAACTCAAAAATATCCATTACTAAGGGTTATTTTCTTATTTTCTTTTCAACAAGACTCGGTTTTAATTTAACCTACACATGTTTCCGGTGACACCGATACGATGATAAAAATCGCAATTTATTTTGTCGTTAAGTTCGATTCCTCAAATAAATATGAATATTTTTTGTGGTAATTTTTACGTTATTTTGCAACTTTCCCCTAGTTATTTTTTTTACACTTCCAAAATCGACCTACCTAATCATTATTTAATTTTTATCGAAATCTAGCCTTTTTTGATTTTGCTTTCTGTTTCGCTTTTTTTTCTTTTTTTTAAATTGCTACTCTTAACGGCGTCTTTGTTTGAATGACAAAAGCGTCTCCTCGTAGCAGTCATTGAAGCAATTTGAAATAATTTGAAATAATTTCCATGCCTGAAGATGACTGAACGTACAGTCGAAAGGACTTGCGTATTAAACAAAGACCTTATACAGATTAAAATTTAAAAAAAACGAGGGTCATAACATTCATCAAGTGATTTGTAGGTTAATGCACATTTAAAATTTTGTTAGCGAAGGGATTACGTCATTTTATATACTAATCTACTTTTTGTATGAATGATTCATTGTAATATATATATATATATATATATATATATATATATATATATATATATATATATATATATATATATATTACGGGTTTACAGAGCTTTTGTATGGCTCAGAGTCGTGGACTCCATAGAGGTACCATATACGCCAGCTTGATGTTTTCCGTAAAAGCTGTCTCTGTGCAGTTAAGCTTCAAGATAGGACACCTGACGTAGACCTGATTAACAGGTGTAATATTGGAGGAATCGAGACTTTTATCATACAGTCTCAGTTACGGTGGACTGGTCATGTCTTGAGAATGTCTGATGACAGGATACCCAAGATCCTAATGTACAGCCAGTTAGATCAGGGTGACAGGAATGTAGGACGCTCATGGCTAAGATACAAAGACAAGCTGAAAAGGAACTTGTCAACAGTCAATATACTACATAACACCCTGGAGCACTTAGCCTTGGAGCGGGTAGAATGGAGATCAATGTGTTTTAGTGGACTCAGCAATTTTCAATCTGCTTGTCTGAATCATCTTCAAGAAGCGAGAGCAAGATCTAAAAGGTCAGACAATCTAACAGTGATATCATCTCACAATCCTCACACTTGCTCCATATGTGGCCTCCTTTGTAAATCACTAGCGGGTCTTAAATGCCACTTAAGATTATCGCACAAACTTTCATAACTGAATCGATAAGCTGTCAGATCCTCATACGTCGAAACCGACGGAGAGTACAGTATATATATATATATATATATATATATATATATATATATATATATATTATTTGTTGATATGCTTATACTAGTTTTATTAATTTTTGCGCAAATCTTCATTTTTTTGTTACCTGATTCGGGCATAATATTTAACAGTCATTAAACTCTTATTACTGATAAGAAAGCGAAAAAAAGAGGAATGCAATAGTAGTACTCATGGAGGTGGAGGTGGTGGTGGTAGCTTTGGTGATGATGGTTGTTGTGATTGCCGTGAAAGTGACTTATCGGTTATTTTTTAATGGTCTTTTATTATTTATTTATTCATTTCTTAGTGATTTACATACAATTTTTATTTTATAAGCCATAAAATACAAAGATTTATACAATAATAATAATTATGAGCAAAATATATTCATGTAATAGCAGGATTATTGAGATTTGAATATAGTTTCATATTACTGAATAAAAAGAGAAAAAGAGAAAAAATCAAAGAAAATTCCATTGATATTGAAGTTATCTCGTGAAGCACGTCGTGTCTCCT
This sequence comes from Acanthosepion pharaonis, assembly GCA_903632075.3. Classification (NCBI taxonomy): domain Eukaryota; kingdom Metazoa; phylum Mollusca; class Cephalopoda; order Sepiida; family Sepiidae; genus Acanthosepion; species Acanthosepion pharaonis. Next base: position 1,598,158 of record CAHIKZ030000476.1, read on the forward strand.
TGGGATCCAAACACTTATAGATGAAGATTTTAACGTTTTTGCTAACAATAGCAATATTAAAAAAAATAGAAGAGGAGGCCTGATTCCCTGAACGTCATGGCCTACAATTAGTATAGATATGCTCTGGCGCCTATGAACCAGCCCACACCTATGGGTAAGTACGAAATAACTATAATGCTGATACAACGAAAAATATTGGTAAACCGCATCGGTCGTCATGCAGGACAAGAACCACGATCCCTAGTGAGGAACCAGACTGGGATCAAAAAGTCTGCAACTAGAACAAACTCTATCCAACGAGAACTAGAGGAAAACCATGCTGAGGACTGTCCTAACAGAGGCCCTCTATGTTTATTAAAAGATCATCCCACAAACAGGTCAATAAGTAAATGGTCTACATAAGATAATACTGCTAGCATTTTACAGTGCTACGATGAATCTGACAACGACCAAAGCCTCCTATAATACCTGACGAAAAAATCTCTCAAACAGACTAAACATCGATGCCAACAAACTAGCCAATGTCTGGTGTGACATCATCAGGGGGAAAAAAAGATTACCTGGCATAGAACTTGAAAGCAGCCGCGAAAACATTAAAATAGATTAAACGTTAACATCGAGAGGCTAACTGCCAACAACCGAGACGCCCCACATGCAGAGAAACTAGTAGAAACCATTTTTTAATAATCTCTCTGAGTTACACAAGCAAATAGAGGACGATAATGACAAATATGAAAGAGAAACAGAGATGAGAAGAAACATCCTATATAAATGGGAGAACCTGACAGAGTCCCAAGTAACATCAACATAAAGTTGCCCAGAAGAAAGATCACCCTACGAGGAACATCTTATATACAAACAAAAGTGTTATCAATTAAATGACAATTCTCCTATAGGGCCGGCTCTACAGGAAACATAACATATACAAATAATAATAATAATAATAATAATAATAATAATAATAATAATAATAATAATAATAATAATAATGTACAATGTCTTCTCGGTGATAGTATTGTCCTAAAATATAGCATGAAACTGTGGAAAACCACATTATACCTAAACGACACCAAAGGTACTAACAAATTAAATTGTTTGAATCTCCGACGAGGAATCATTCAAGTAAACTCCCTGTAACCACTTATGTTCTGTCTGTTCGTAATTCCCCTTTCACATGGGTATTTGTAATAGAGAGTAATAACTATGTATACAAAGTAAAAAAGAAAGTATTCAGTCGCCTATTCTATGTTGATGATATCAAACTCTTTACCAAAGACGACAATGAGTTGAAGGGTATCCTCAATACTGTAAAATGATTCAGTGATGATATCGGTATAGATCTCGGATTCGATACATACCCAAAAGTAACATTCAAGAAAGGAAGAATTACAAAAACAACTCAGTAGATCTAGATTTTATCAAAAAGATTAGGAAACTGGAATAAGAAAAAAAAACTATAAATACCGAGGATTCAAAATGGAATACGGCATAACTATAAGAAGGAGAAAGTAAAGAAAATGAATACTACAGGCGTTTGCGTTTGGTGTTAAATGCCGACTTGAATTCACTAAACGGAACATCAGCGATAAATACTTTAGCTGTCTCTGTGGTGGAATACAGTTTCAACATCTTTAACTGGACCATAGCTAATATTAAGTGAATAGATGTCAAAACGAGAAAAGCTTCTCAATTGCCACTGGAAGCATCATCCTAAGGCTGATATTGATCGTTTATATGTGCCCAGATCCGAAGGAGGCAGAGGATTAATTCAACTAGAACTTCCTTACAAAACCACAAGAAACGGACTTCAAAGATACCTGGGAACTACTGCAGAGTGGATGATGATCTGTGTCAAAGAGCACGAAAGTAATAAGAAACTTTAATTCAAAAGTGAATTTCAAATCCGTGAAGTGTAAATAAAACCATAATACACCTATTGCAGCGTCAAAGAACCTAAAAAAGAAAACAAAAACAAATGCCATTGCCAAATGCCAAATGCTCAAAGGATGGTAAGATAAGCATCTTCATGGTCAATACTCTGCCCGTACGAAACACTTTGATGTAAACAAACTCTTACCCGTCAGTGGTTACGTAGTGCAGAGTTAAAACCCGAAATCGTAGGTTTTATTCTAACTTTACAGGACCAATGCTCGCTAACTAGTAATTACCAAGTACAATTACTGAAAAATTGTCTTAGCCCAAAAATGTAGATTCTGTAATAAAAAAAATTTGACATCTTGTATCAGGCTTCACGGTATTGAGAGTGGGCTAACATTTGTGTTGGAAAACCTGCAACTTTTACGGAAAGGAAACTGCAACAACTTGGTATGAAAACAACCCAGACCTGGTCACAGGGACACGACATCTAACAATCATTTGGGACTTTACAAGACACACAGACAGAACAATCAAAGGATGGGATTGTGTTCAGAAACCACAAAAACAGAAAATGCCTTCTTATCGACAGAGCAATCTCTACAGACTTTAATGTATCTTTGAAGAAAAAAAATCAAAATACAAGGAACTTGAAATAGAGATCTCAAACATGTGGCACGTGAGGACATCAACAATTCCAGTTATAGTTGGATCCCTCGGTTTGATTGGAAAAGTTTAAGATAGACACATTGAAGGGATTACTGGTAGTCCAAGCTTTAAAGAAATATAAAAAAAATGTACTCACAAGTACAGCCCACATCTTACGAAATGCTTTATGTATGTAAAATACGTGTGATCTTGTGGGAAGGGGATCTCAAAAAATGTTCAGTGACAAATGAAATTTCTGACCTAATGTTTCTGGTTTGGTCCTGGAAAGAAATTAGTATATACCAGTAATCAAAGGGAAAAAATAAAATAATAATAATATTGTTAATAATAATAATAATAATAATAAACAATGGAAAGATAAACCGCTTCATAGCCAATACTCTGCCCGTACCAAACAAGGTGACAAACTGAAGGTTTCATCCTTGCTGCACAGGACCAAAACTTGTTAATTAGAAATTATGAAGCACATATACTAAATTATTGTGTTAGCCCAAATTGCAGATTCTGTGATAAATATCCAGAAAGAATTGATCATCTTGTATCAGGTTGCACGATATTGGCACCCACTGAATATAAAATCCGGCATGACAGAGTGGGCCAATATCTACACTGGAAAATTTGCAACTTCTACGGGAAGGAAACTGAAAGAAACTCGTATGAACACCATCCACATCCGGTTAGGGAGATAGGACCTGTTACAATTCTATGGGACTACACAATACACACTGACAGAACAACCAAATCCAACCGCGCAGACATTGTTATTAAAAACCACAAACAAAAAAAGTGCCTCCTTATTGATATGGCAGTCCCTGCAGACTGTAATGTATCTTTGAAGATATTCAAAAAGCTGTCAAAATACAAGGACCTTGAAATAGAAATCTCAAAAATGTGGCACATGGGAACATTAACAATCATTGTTGAAGTTGGAGCGCTAGGATTGTTTTGGTAAAGATTCCAGTAGACTAATTAAAGAGATTCCTGGAAGCCCATGTCTCAAAGAAATACAAAAAAATTGTTCTCACAAGTACAGCCCACATTTTACGAAGGTCTTTATCGATGGAAAATATGTGTGTGTGTGTGTTTTTTTTTTTTTTTTTTTCATCAGTGGAAAATGGCATGATGCCATTTCTAACCCTAGGTCTATGGGCGGGATCTGGAAAGAAATGTGTACACGCCAGAAATCAAAGGAAATAAATAATAATAATAATAATTTTTAAGAAATCTAATTTTCACCCAGAAGAACAGAAGGGATTTAAAAGAGAAAGTCTCAGGCGAAAAGACCAACTAATTATCAATAAAACAATATTGGAAGAGGTTAAAACAAAGAAAAGAAACATCGATAGCATGGGTCGACTACAGAAAGGTATTCAACAGTCATGGATAGAGAAGAGACTACTAATATAAAGAGTATGCTCCACAACGGTCAAATTTATAACGGAGAGCATGAAAAACTGGAAGAATACACATAGCCTAAACTAAAACAAAAGGGTCATTTACATCGAAATAAATCAACATCAAAAGCGTGATCTTCCAAGGAGATTCATTATCACCACTACTCTTCTGTCTTGCATTAGCGCCACTCAACTGCCTACTGAACAACAATAGCTACGGATACAAGTCACAGAATGTCAAACTGAATCACCTACTCGATATTGATGATCTTTTGCTAAGGACGACAACCATTAGAAAAATCTACTCATCATTGTCAAAGCCTTCAGCGAAGACATTAGGATAGATTTCGACATCGACAAATGTACCAAAGCCACCTCAAAGACGGTAAACTAACGAAAACTACAGATTTAGACCTTGATACCAATAACATAATTAAGAAACTAGACCAACATGGTACATATAAATAATTAGGAATTAATGAAGGAGACGGAATCCAACATTTAATTATGAAGAAAAAGATCCAAAAAGAGTATTATAGGAGAGTGCGTTCGATAGAAAGCGAAGTTAATTTGGCCAGTAAAATGAAGGCTATCAACACCTTAACTATACCCGTAGTAACATACAGCTTCAACATTATTAAATGGAAGTTGAATGACATTAAAAGATTGGACGCCTAGACCAGAAAGATGCTTACCCAAATGAGGATGCACCCCTCGAAATAAGATATTGATAGGCTGTACGTATCAAGAGCTTTAGGAGGCCGAGGTCTAATCCAACTTGAATTAACGCTAAAAACTACAAAAATCGGTTTGGATGCATATCTCATAAAAACCAATGATCCTCTCTTACAAATAGTAAAACGCCAAATCCACTCCAACAAAGAAAGAGCTTAATATACCTGAAACCCTACCAACAAAATCGAAGTGAATGTCAGAAAGCAAAAGAACGTGGCCAAGTGAAATTACAAAATACAGGGCGTTGCATGGCAAATACCTTAAAAGAACGAAAGAAGCAGATGTGAACCAACGGAAAACACATCAGTGGCTGAGGAGCACCGGGTTGAAAACTGAGACAAAGGGCTTAACATGCAAATTATCCAGAAATTGTCCAAATACAAGGATCTGGAGATTGAGATTAATAGTATGTGGGGGATGAAGACTGTACCAGTAGAAATCGTAGCTCTGGGCCTCGTGAGAAAAGGAATGGACAATTTTGCTAACAGTGTCCCAGGTAACATCAGCATACAAGTTGCTCAGAAGATCGTCCTACTGGGAACATCCCATATACTAAGAAAATGGATATCAATTAAATGACAATTCCCTTATAGGGCCTAAGGATCATATTTTGTACCCGTCTCTACAGGACACAATGCAAGAAACATAACATACACAAATGATAATCATAATAATATTGATAATTATAATAATAAGGTTGAAAATATCAGGTCATCCCTGTCCGAATTTTAACTTTTTGTTAAAATGAACGAAATTTAAAGAGTATTTTATAATGTCTAATAGAGCTGAACATTATTTTTTATATTTAGATGCATTTAAACTGATCAAATTTTATTTCAGAGAACAATAAAATTAAATTTTGTTTGATTAAAACCCTGCTAACATGGAAGTACCCAAGAATCATTTGAGGCACATAATGCTTTATGAGTTCAAGAAAGGAAACTCAGCAGCCGAAGCGGCTAGAAACATTCGCTCAGTTTATGGAGTGGAATGTGTGAATGAAAGAACTTGCAGAAGATGGTTTGCAAAATTCAGAGGTGGAGATTTCACCCTTGAAGATGAAGATCGAACCGGACGTCCAGTTGAATTTGATGAAAAGCTTCTTGAAGCAGCCCTTGAAGAAAATCCTGCTTTATCAGTTGAGGAATTGGCAGTGGTTCTCACTTCAAACCATACAACTGTTCATCGTCATCTTCAACAACTTGGAAATGTTCCTAAACTTTGAAGATGGGTGCCTCATGAATTGTCTGAAAACAACCTCAAATCTCGAGTTGACATCTGCTCTTCTCTCCATTCTCGCCAACTTGTTTCACTTTTTTTGGATAGACTTATGACTGGCGACGAAAGATGGATCTTTACCGAAATGTCAAGCGTCGTAGACAGTGGCTTGGTAAAGGGGAACGACCTCAGCCACAGCCGAGAAGGGAACTTCATGGGCAAAAGGTTCTTCTTTCAATCTGGTGTGATCGCCAAGGAATAATCCACTTTGAATTCTTACCACCTAATGCAACAATTAATGCTCAAATATACTGTCAGCAATTAGAGCGTTTGAACCAAGCTTTGAGGAAAAAAGACCTGCTCTAGTGAATCGAAAAGAGGTGATGTTTCATCCGGACAATGCGCGACCCCATACAGCAAAAATCACGTCACAAAAAGATCGAAGAAATTGGTTGGGAGAAAATTCTCATCCACCTTATTCTCCTGATTTTGCCCTTCAGACTACCATTTGTTTCTGTAGCTTAAAGAATCATTTGGAAGAAACAGCTTTTGTAACACAGGAAGAGGTTAAAACTGACATTTGTGAGTTCTTCGAATCAAAGCCAAAAGAATTTTACAGTAATGGAATTAGTAAGCTTGTTAATAGATGGAAGGAAGTCATAGATAATCAGAGAAAATACATTGTTGATTGAATCTATAATTAAATGTAACATTTGGTCACTTGTTTTCTTTATTTAAAATTCGGGCAGAACTTATGGGATGATCTGATACAAACGAGATTTACATCTAGTAGATTCCGTAGAAAACCAAAACAGAACCCCAAAACAAATTGTTGCTGTAAAAACTATGAAAATCGTCTCTATAGAGTGGGGCAATACTTACATTGGACAAAGTACAAACACTTTGGAAAAGATGTTAATAAACAATGGTATGAACATCATCCAACACCGGTTATAAAAACAGAACACCATCTTTACAGAAAGGAATGTTGAAATAAATAGGCAGGACATAATTGTCTAAAATCGAAAAGACAAAAAAAAATTCTAATTGATATGCCTTGACATGTGGACTGTAACATAACAACCAAATAATTTGAAATGTGTAAATTGAAAACAAGAATAGTACCAGTCATAGTAGGTGCACTTGGAATGATAAAAAAGGAACACAACAACACATTGAAAAAATCCCTGGAGATCCCAGCTTAAGAGAAATACAAAGAAATATCTTGATATTACAGCCCACACATTAAGAACTTTGTCCATTTTGAAAGTGATTATGAAATGTAGCCATAACAACAAACCACTACCTGCCTTAGATCCTCCCGCAGACCTGGTAGGTAGGGTGACTATAGCAGAAATCGAAATATAATGATAAGGATGATGATAGTGATGGTAATAATAATAAGAATAAGAATAAGAATAAGAATAAGAATAATATTTATGATAATAATGATAATAATAATAATAATAAATATTGACAATGATGATAAACCAATTTTAGTGTCAAGCCAGCGTCCACAAGTCGATCGCATAACATTTGTCCATCAGTGTCAAGCAAGCGTCTACTAATACTAAGCTATTAGTAACTTACGAACTGATTAAATAACGGAAAATTTCAAGATGAACAAGTTCAACGTCATATTAAGCACGTTTCGGTTGCATGCCTTCAAGCAGGCGGCGTTTCATTAGTTTTGACGCATTCATTACCAGTACAGCCGTTTTTTACTTACTAGACAAGCAACGTTAGTACAAAGACTTATACTTTTTTATAGATTTATATATTTTTATACTTGAAAAAAATTGTTTAAATATAACTCGAAGAAGACAGACATCCTGTCGAAATAATGTTTGACATTATCAAACAGCGTGTTTTTACTGTTCTTTATCTTTTCTTAAATCACACTCTTCTATTAACTTTTAATAATAATAATAATAATAATAATAATAATTGCAAAAAGCCGACTTGGCACAGCATAAATTTTTCGTCCCCACCCTCTCCCGAGAGGATGTGGTATCATGGTGTATGGAGGATTGATTGACAACTGATGAGTTTTTATGGTTAATGAGGAAATTGTAACGAGTGAATGGGTCGTGAATCCGATTAGCTAGGTATAAGATAGATAGTGAAGACCAGCTTCAACTCATCCCTCCTTTTCGGCCTTGTGCCATAATTGTATTAATTTACAATAAATCTCAACATACCTATGTCTGCGGGATGTGGCTTGATATTAAAAATGCAAAGCAGTATCCAATAACATGTGTAATAACATCATAATATTAAGAAGACGAATGCAAGCAAATATTCGTTATCAAGACGTGAAATTCTAGAAATGTGCAAAGTTATAAAAATATCAATGTAGAAATGGAAAGGTTATGGTGGGGTGAAACTAGATGGATGAAGATTTCACAAGTGATAGAAAGAGAATCATGAATGCCAGCAAAGATATAAATGACATAGGAGTAGGACAAGAAGAAACAAGTTCGTTTACTGAAACTGAAAGGGAAGCCATTTTAATGTAGCCATTAGAGCAGTATATTCGCCAACTTCAAAAGACACGGAAGAAGATATGGATTTATAACACTAGATAATGCAAAAAGCCACTCCACATTGTAATAAATTATTATCCCAATAAACGCAAAAGTAGGAAAGGGAAGAGGCAGTGTAATAGGCTACAAGTATTTACCTGGATCGCTCAAGAAACACGGACAAAAATGGATTCTGTAATGCACAGTAGATGATCAAGTAATAATCAATGCCTGGTTGCTTCGAGTTGTTTCTGGACATGGAAAAGTCCGGAAGAAACACGAATTACAAGAAAGGCTATTCAGAAGCAGTAGAAGCTTTAGAAATTTAATTCTACATTTTAAAACCTGCAAGCGCCGACTGGTAGAACAATTGTTTGCTAATAGAATGCACACAAAGCATAAAATTACTGAAACATTATTGTAACCTAAATCTACGCCTGAAGTATAAGACAATCCAGGGCGATTCACTTAGTAAACAGACTTATATGGATAAAAGTGAAAACAATTATAAATACTGTCTATATTTCTGAGATGCGGTATTATGCACACTATTTACATTATTCGGACTATTGTCCTCATCTCTGTCACCAATCGGGAATTAGCAGAAGATAACTAACAAATGACATTCATTAAACATGGCACGTGGAACTAGAACAGTGAGCGAAATAAAGTGTTCAGTTCGACATTCCAACCACCTGAAGAAGGCCGGAGAGTACAACGCCCGAAACGTTGTGATAAATATGGCGACAAAGATGAGGACACTAGTCCAAATAATGTAAATAGTGAAGTATAAAAACTTAGAAAAAGACAGTAATTAGAAGTGGAACGCATTAAAGGAAACATTGGTGACATCGGGGAACGAAATCATTCAAAGAAAAGCGACACAAGAAAAAATACAATGGATAACATGAAAATCTAGAACTAAAAAAAGGAGACAACAAACAACGTAAAGGAATGGCACAGAACATGGAATGTTAAGCAAACACATTAGAATGAAATGTAATCTGGCTAATGATGAATAGTCGTGAAACAAAGACAAAATAAGCATAAAAATATAACAGAAATAACACAACAGAAGACGTACTCCGTGACAGGATGCATTGCAAATAGGAGCGCTCATAATAGAAAAAATACCTGAATGTTGTAACTAATACATCATTAGTGTTCTACAACTGAAGAGAGAAACATAATACATAGAATAACGGAATGATCTGTAATCATTAAGATCAGAATTACGATCAGCACTGAACTAGACGAACAGAACCAGAACAGTAGGAACTACTTGGATTGTAACAAAGCTTCTGTCAGCCTTAGATGTTTTCGCGATCGATATTATAACTGAATGAAAATATAAAACCGCAGTGAAATGCCTGAAGACATCAGTCGATCTATTGACATAGCGATAGCAAAAAAAATCCAAGCAGAAATGAATGCGAATTCCATCCAATAATGAACTTAACGGTTCAATTAATATATATATAAACTTATAATTAAGTTTCTAATTAATAAAATTCGCGGAAGAATTGGACGAGAAGGCAGCTTTGTTCAAAAGAGTGGAACAAGAAATACTGTATGATCAGAATTTGATAATCTTGTACTAACATACGAAATAAAGACATATTTGAAATACTAGAAAAGCTTGATTTATATGCTAAAAATATTTTTAGTAATCTGTATATTTTACTACAAACAAACAGCCGAAACTGATAGTGACCAAATTCAGTTGAAAAAGTACTAAGACAACGATGTGTTTACTCATCAGATTTATTTAACTTATACATCGAATTGTTTCTAACAGAGTTAGATGACTTAACTATTATTTATTATCGGCGGGCATGAACTCAACAAAGTAATAAAAACAATCGAGTGGAGAGATCCTTAACTGTAGGAAGATAGTCTGGTGACTTTCTAAGCGTAGCTTAGATGTTACACAAGGCCGAAAGTATGGGGCACACAGTGAGGATCGAACTCACTATTCAGTCGTAAATGATCTGGCGAGACATGCTTGCTAACCATTGCACCACTTCGAGGTGCCAAAATAAGACAGTATGTATGATCGTAAACAAAAGAGACAGACCAGGGTATGAACTATCTATTAGGGATGTCAAGATCAATCAGACATGGACAGTTAAGTATTTGGTCCGTGTAATAATGGACGATAGAATAGTGACAGACTTCAGATGCTTAATCACAGTGGATAAAAATGCCTTCTAGAAACTAGGAAAAGTATTAAAGTCGTCTTGCATTCTGTAGAGGATGTCGAGGCGGCATTTCTGGACTTGCGCAACTCAACTAAAAATCCACTCACACACACACACTGTTTCTTCTTGAAGGAAACTGTAATCGTCAATTGCGATCGAAATGAACTATCATCTGAGTTTATATCATGAGAACCATAGCTGGGATTGGATTTTTAATTAAGAGCGGTTTACTTCTGTCATGAAGAGTAACAGAATTTGGCAATTCGGAAAGGAATCATTGTAGTAGAAAAACGCTATAGAACAGACAAGAGCAACACATATAGGCATTTCGGAAAAGGAGTCGCTATCGAATAAAGTCGCTATAGAATACAGAATAGCAACACATAGAGCTATTTCGGAAGGGAGACCTTATAGAATAAAGAAGAGTAACACATAGGCATTTCGGAAAGGAGTCGCTTTCGAATAACTCGCTATAGAATGCAGAAGAGTAACACATAGAGCTATTTCGGAAAGGAGTCCTTATAGAATAAAGAAGAGTAACACAGGCATTTCGGAAAGGAGTCCCTATAGAATAAAGAAGAGTAACACATAGAGCTATTTCGGAAAGGAATCCTTATAGGATAAGGAAGAGTAACAGATAGAGCTATTTCGGAAAGGAGTCCTAATTGAATAAAGAAGAGTAACACATAGAGCTATTTCGGAAAGGAGACATTATAGAATAAAACGAGTAACCCATAGAGCTATTTTGGAAAGGAGTCCTTATTGAATAAAGAAGAGTAACACAGGCATTTGGGAAAGAAGTCGCTATAGAATAAAGAAGAGTAACACATATAGTTATTTCTGAAAGGAGTCCTAATTGAATAAAGAAGAGTAACACATAGATCTATTTCGGAAAGGAGACATTATAGAATAAAAAGAGTAACACATAGAGCTATTTTGGAAAGGAGTCCTTATAGAACAAAAAAGAGTAACACAGGCATTTCGGAAAGGAGTCGCTATAGAATAAAGAAGAGTAACACAAAGCGCTATTTCGGAAAGGAGTCCTTATAAAATAAAGAAGAGTAACACAGGCATTTCGGAAAGGGGTCCCTATAGAATAAAGAAGAGTAACACATAGAGCTATTTCGGAAAGGAGTCCCTATAGGATAAAGAAAAGTAACACATAGAGCTATTTCGGAAAGGAGTTCTTATTGAATAAAGAAGAGTAACACATAGAGCTATTTCGGAAAGGAGTTCTCATAGAACAAAGAAGAGTAACACAGGCGTTTCGGAAAGGAGTGGCTATAGAATAAAGAAGAGTAACAGATAGAGCTATTTCGGAAAGGAGTCCTTATAGAATAAAGAAGAGTAACACTGGCATTTCGGAAAGGAGACGCTATAGAATAGAGAAGAGTAACACGTTTTCTATGTCGCATTTTCAGTTACTGGGGAAGATAGTGATGTATTTGTTTAATAAATCCAACGTGATATTAAGTGTTGAATTTGTCTTGTATATATGATGAATGACGATTGCAATATCATTACTAGAGATTGACATCACATTAATTGTATATCATTGAATTAGTTGTTAACTTGTAAACGAGCGTCGGCGCTAAGGGAGATCTTTAGGCCAGCAGAACATTTGGACGGTTTGAAACATATGAGATACACAAAGATGTCATCTTGACAGGATAAACTGAATAACACTAGCCTCCCAGTCTCATGAGTTTTCTCAAACCTGAAATGGATATACAGACGTTCCCACATACACCTTCTCCGATGTCGTTGGAGAAAAGATTATAAGATTTCCTATACACATACATTTACACACACGCACGCACACACACACACATATATATATATGTGTGTGTGTGCCTGTGCTTGTGTGTTTATGTATAAAAGTGACATAGAAACTATATCTTTTTTTCTCTCTTTATAAATGTGAAATAGAAACTATATATATATATATATATATATATATATATATATATATATATATATATATATATACGGTACTTATTGAAATTACCCATATCAGTGACAGAGCTAACATTTTCAGTTGCATGGATATGAGGTTGTGACCTTTGTGGCTAGTCTGTCTTCAACGCTTTATGTATGTAGTAGAGAGTCAACTGAATAGCGTTCCATTTAACAATGCCCGGATATTCATATCGTCAGCAGGCAGATATGTATATTTTTTTACATGTGGTCGCACGATTTTAATTTAATCGTTTTCTTTTGATAAATTTTAATGCATAAGATCCCTTTTGTGTACATAGAAACTTTTTTTCAATTTCTGCAAATTTTCTTACTCTTATGTAAGGAGCACTGGTGAGTTTATTTCATATAAACCTGCTTCAGAATTATTCTGATGGATATTTTTTGTTTCTTACCAGATCCATATTGGGATGTGGTTGTAATTATTTTATTATTTTGGATGGTAGATGTAAAAGATTCAGTAGATAGGATTATATGTCTGTTTATTCCTTGTTCATGTTGACGTCATTATCTTTTTCGTAGTTGCATATTTCCTTTGTATTGGGTTGGTGCATAATTATCAGGCGTTTTTAAGCAATATTTATTATAAGAAAAGAAACATAACAATTTAGCAATGTCATTTTTAAATTCTTATTCCGGTGCGTATGATTATCGACACGGATTTTTATAACCTGAAAATAAAATAATATTTTTATTAAAAAAGTAAACAAAACAGCAATTTTTATTATCAAATAACTCGCCTACAAAAAAAACGCCTGATAATTATGCAGCAACTCAATATATATATATATATATATATATATATATATATATATATATATATATATATATATATATATATATATATATATATACCTCGCTCAACAGAGCTAAATCGAGTAAATCATATAACAAAAAAATCAATGGACAAAGTTTATTGGTGGGGAAAAAAAAAAAAAATTAAATGGTAAATAGTTGGAGGCCTAATATAAATTCCTTCTGTTTACAAAGAGAATGTTTTAAAGATAGAATATAGATGGCCTCCAACATTTTTAGGTGGTAATTTAAGTGGAACTTGCTAAGGATGGTAAAGGCGTCCGTACTAAAACTCACAGCACAATTATGGCTATTTATAAGGTGTTCTGCCATGGAAGAAACATATATATATATATGCTTTAAAAATATTATTTAAAGTAAATAAACACATAATTTATCAAAATGAAATTAAATAATATGTGATCATTACATTAATAATTACATTAAAAATTAACTAAATATATTTTTAAAATAATTTTCACCCTGTACAAAGCCCAAGAGTAGTCGGGTTACAATAGTAAGTGGCATACTTTATGGGGGTATGTAGGGAAGATAACGGTAAACCATAGACTTGAATAGACTGAAATTGTAGTTATCTGGAAAGCATTCTTTTGGAAGTCGGTCCACATAACAGTGGTTCAGAAGAAGAAGCTACTCGAGTGGAACTTACATCCCCCAATGGAATACGAAGTGAATGAAGGTGGTTCACTACAATGTTTCTGGTACAGTAGGTTTCAGCTGTGAAGGTTAGAAGTGGTGGAACTGAGGAATGTAGTTCGTCTGAACAAGTTCCATTGGAAATAGCGACAGACCAGCGAGAGGCTTACAACGTTATAATTGTGAGAAAGAGGTTGTAGGTTAGAAAATAATTCATTACCCACAAGGACGCGGATACACGGACACAGTTCATGTCCATATATTACAGCAGTACACTATTTTCGGCCTGACATGGCTCTTGTAAAGGTAGAGGATAGCAGATCGAGTCGGATACTTGCTGGAACGGTACATGGGGCAGACTATTTCCCCAGCATCTTTAGCGATGGATCGTATACATGTTCCATTTGAGGTCTGGGTTAAGTCCCAAGAGACGCTCTAAGAGAAAACTAGTTCATCGTAATAGGGAAAAATTCTGGGTCCGTTCGGTGATGATGCACTTCCCAAAAGTCTCTAGTTTCGTTTTCGAGGTATTGAATGTGACCTGCCAGTTAACCCCTCCCCGCACGCCACTGAGCTGTTAGGGCTAGATCAGAGGAGAGATCAGCTGTCAAGCTCTGGTCGCCTAGACTTTTGGGAAGTGCACCCATATACCGTTGAATCATCAGTATAGATATTCACAAATGATCGAAGTCTACTCTTTGACAGATCATCTATAGAAAGTAGAAAAACTGTTGAATTGAGAATTAAGCCTTAGGAAACGTCTTCTTCAATCACTTGGGTCTCGCAACACTAGCCGTTAACAACTACCTTCAAGGACCTACCTACTTAGGGAGGCCTTGATAATTGAGACGCCTCTTCCAGGGAGAGCTAGAGTGCTTGTGTAGTAAACCTCTATGCCACACTTTTTCAAAGCCTTTGAAATATCTAATGCAATCGTCCTTAAGCTGTATTCGTTATCTACAGTCTCACTAATTATGTGAGTATATATATATATATATATATATATATATATATATATATATATATATATATATATATATAACAAAAAGGCTTATAAAGCTTTTTTATTATATCCTTATCTGTCTGGACATTGAGTTCTACCTGGATTCTATCCCTTGGAATATTTTTTTATACATATATATTTGTATGTGTATGTATGTATCTATATATATTTATATATTTTGCATATATTTGTGTATATTTATCATAAATATTATCAATTATATATATATATATATATATATATATATATATATATATATATATATATATGCTTACTAATTTAAAATATTGTTCCATCGCTACATAGGAATTACCTTGTTTCCAAAAGCAGAAACTAAAAACTTCAAATTCAATTATAGAATTAATTTAAAGTCCCTAGTCCTGTTTCATTTTCAAACGAATTTTGGAATAACTTATTTTGAAATTTACTGAGTTTTATAAGCACAAACAGTCATAATGTTAGTTTCTAAGTATACGGGAAATTCATTCATATTTAAAAGGGGTGGTAGAATATTCATTTTCACTGACAACTATTGTATCAAAATATGGCATACTTTCGAAAAGAAGTTAAGGTAGGGTACCGGTTCTTGTTCAACGAATCATGGCATCCGTTCATCGTATGTCATCTGGTCTTTATCAACGACAAAAAGTTTTTCGGCACTTTTGTTATGCTGGTAAATTTGTAATTGTATACATAAAGATTTTTTTCTAAAAGGGTCGTTTGTAGTGAGTACCTCGTATTGAATTACAATTTTAAATTATTATTCCTAATTCTAATTAATAATAGACTCTACTTCTTTTAAAGCAAATAAATGTAATAGAATTACTTCAATTATTTAAAAATTATTATTAAATATCAAATATAAATATGTATATTATATTTATCAGCATTTTTTTTAACATTATTTAAAGAAAAGTCTTTGACAATGTTGGCAAAGAATAGCTATTTCATTTCTTTGATTAAGTAAATTTTTGTTTTTTATAAACCTAATATCATATCCAATGTATTGGATGCACAAGACATGAATTAAAAAAAACAAAAAACGTTTTAACCAACATCAAAGTTCTTTTAGGATAAATAAATACCGAAATCAAACGTCCCTATCGAAATATTTCTGGCACTTAAAAAAACCCAATAAAACACCTACTGTGAAATGGAAATTAATAAGAAAAGCTAGAATATGTAGGTCATTAAATGACCCATGTCATTTGTGCATACATGAGTAATTATACATCATTAGTTTTATAATGTAATGAGAACGAAAATAATATGAATTCTGACGTTCACAGCATTAATTCAAGAGTGGGATTAATACCAAGATTAGAGCAATAATTATTTATCATAATTTTTACATACAGACAGAAGCAACTTGCTCACTACAAAGATGCATTCTTGTTTCAATGCAGCTGCATCGCAACTCGTGAGAAGCAAATATTTTTGTTCTCACCAGTCGAGATGCAATCGCATCGAAACAAGAATGCACACTTTGTAGTGAGCAAATTGTTTTTGTCCGAATGTAAAAAATATAATATATATATGTGGGGGGGGATGTACATATATATATATTCAGTGAGAGCAATAACATCATTTACTCACTTTCGTTTAGAAGGCATTAGATTATATCGCTTAACAACCTCCATAATTTACTTTAACTTTCACAGAGCGTTCTTAAATTTTTAAAAATTGAAAACCTAAGGATATTTTTAGTTCGGTAAAGAAAAGTTTTCTTTTTGTCGTTATTCGTATTCATAATATCTTAATCTAGTGGTGGGTTATTGAATCCCAATTGTCGACTGCTTCATTTTTGCTTGTTTTTAACGACTTATCGACCCTTTGTGGCTTGTTTAAAATCGAAACATATTTAGGATTGATTGTAAGAATTATTGAATTGAGTTAATATTACATTAACAATTTTTGAGAATAACAGTCGACTTTCCAGATACCTACTATCTAACCAGTAGCTAAGTCAAGGTGATAGATTAATGGCATCCACAGGTGTATTTGCGCGTCAGTGAATGTAACGATACCGGCTGGAATTCGAACTCGGTTCTCCGAATACAACTGACTGACAAAATGGAAAAAAAAAGTTTTATGCTACGCGTTTCGTCCTTCGAAAGGACTTATTCAGATTTCTTTCATGGAAGAAACGGGTTACAGTTTTTTTTGTCCATTAATCATTATACTAATATAGAGAGTTTATAAATCATATTCCACCCCTCTCTTTGCCCCTCGTACACGCACACACACAGGATTAGCTGTTCCCTTATAATTAAATATTCATTGACCGAACGGTAGGCATTATTGTCGATTGAAATTTTATAAAATCTTTCTCTTAAAGAAGATTTTCAGGAAAATATGTTTCTGGCTTCCACTAACTGTTATCAATCTTTATAGTATTGATAGGTTTTCCTTCGTACCTTTTTGTTTAAGGTAAGGCGGAAAGTAAACATTTTGATTAAGTCAATACTTTCACTTCGATTTACTATCCATTTTAGTTGTTGCCACTGGATAGAGATTGTATGTCATTTAGTTTACATTAAAACTACCAAAGCTAGATATTTATGAGTAATAAATGGCTCTCTCCTATAGCCGGAACGCAATCCTACCAGAATATATGTGGAATACAAGGGTTAATTTGTGCAGAAGCTAATGGTAATAGGGAAAGTTACTGTTTCACTCCAGAAAACAAGTGACATTCATTAATCGAACAGTTATTGTTACTGTCGGTTGAAGTATATTGAATCTATTTTAACAGCTTTTCAGGAATTTAGACTTCTCAAGTCAACTGATATGGTCCTGTCTGGTATTGATCTGAGTTTCCTTCCAAACGTTTTGCTTTTGGTAGTGTGTAAAGCTAACAGATTAATTATATCATTATTTCCATTCTATAGTTATAGTCTTATCCTTTTTTGTTGTTGCTGGAAGTGTTCAAGTGATGCGGTTTTTTTTACGGGTTTCGCATGAGTTTGTAGAGTTAGATTAAATATTACCTTTTTATGATTTATTCGTTTGAAGCTATTTTAAACATTTTTTAGATATTCTATTTGGGAAACATGGCAATTTTATGTATTGTAGTATTAATTAATTTAATTTTGTGCCACCAAGTTCGATCTACAAAAAGATTTTAACGTGACACATTTATAAGTTTTGATCTGAAACTTTCATTTTATAGTGTTCGATCTGTGTGATTAACAGAGAAATGTTAAGTGCCATGACAAGGAAGAATATTATGATAAAACGTACAGAAATGTTGTGTAATAGGCACTGGGACCAGAAATAATTTTTTTTCAATTTTCTTTTCATATTACCGTACATTAAGTACTCAAGATATATATATATATATATATATATATATATATTAGTAAAAAGAAAGAACAGTAAGATATATAATCCGGTGTTCATATTGATATTTTTATTTTTACAAAACAGTGCTCAATGTAAATTTACAGATTATAATATTATAATTATCTGATTTAAAAATATGGTTCCTGTGTAGCGATGGAACCATATTTTTAAATCAGTTAATTTATAATAATTTTTAAATCAGTTAATTTATAATATTTTTAAATCAGTTAATTTATAATAATTTTTAAATCAGTTAATTTATAATAATTTTTAAATCAGTTAATTTATGATATTTTTAAATATTTTACGCGCGTGTCTGTGTGGGTGGATGTGTGGGTGTGTGTGTAAAATAATTAAAGAAAACTAAAAGCGTTTGTGGAAGCAATTTTCCAAAAGACCTAAATACACTTAAACAAGGTAAAAATCTTGAACAAGTACAACAATAAGAGAAACGAAAAAAGACCTAATGGCAAACACCTACCTACTCAGTAAATTAAAATGATTAATGTTTAGATAACCTAGACAGAGCAAAAAAGCTATCAATCTTATATATATATATATATATATATATATATATATATATATATATATATATATATATATATATATATATATATGCGTGTGTGTGCGTGTATACAGGGTTATTCAAAAAAAGAAAGAGTAGACTTCTAAAATTTAATAAAAACCAATGCTAAATGCATTCAACGTATTACAAAACAGGAAAAAGTTTCAAAGTTACTAAAATAAATGAATTGTTTTCATTCTTGTTTAATTTTTTTCAATCTTGTCTTTATATTTCTGAGATGGGTTATTCTAATTATTTGTCCTATTTACATTGTCCGAACTGTTGTCCTCATCTCTGTTACCATATTCAGGACATCCGGAAGTCACATGACACGTGGAACTAGAACAATCCCCAGTAGACGAAATAAATTGTTCAGTTCGAAATTCCAATCACCTGAAAAAGTAGACACTGGAGTCACCAACCAGATATGATAGTCCGTTTCATACTAAACGCAAACCTGACGATTGCATTCATCATGAAATAGACTGTCATCTCTGGGTGGTGACTTCAATATCCACTTTTTATCCATCTTCTGTTGGCTAGGGAGCTCTCTCTCAAATAATTCATAGATGTGTCTCCATCTATCTATCCTCAATGCTGTAAGCTACTTCTTCTTCCTCCATCGCTCTCCATTCTCCCAAGATTGTGGTTGTACTCGAAAGCATTTCCGACAATATAGACAAGGATATCTCTCTTCATCGGTTTGCTCATATATTCGTGTTCGGTGACTTTAACGCCCACCATGCCAAGTAGCTTAAAAACTCTATAACTGATTTTGCTGGAATACTAACCCTTAACATCGCAATTACTCAATCCCTCACACAAGTGGTTGACTTTCCCACCCGTTTCCCCAATAACCATAAAGGTAAACTTCCCTTCTCGATCTCTGTTTCACCTCTATTCCTAAGTCTTTTCCTACCACGCAGCACTGCCGTCTTGGCAACTCTGATCATGCTGTAGTGTCTATCAACATCTACTCTACACCAACATAGAATCTGCTACCAACAGAACATCTTTCTGTTATCAACGAGCTGACTGGGACTCGTTCCGTGATTTCTTTCGTGATGTCCCTGGAATGTAATATTGTAATATGAAAACAAAAATGATTATTTTTAGCTGCAATGCCTATTGTGCAATTCTATCAAAATATATGTTGTATAAAAACATTTTTTGCCTTAGGCTACAAACTTATTGACATACCGATGTATTTCGAGCTTGTATCAGACTAGGATAAGAAAATAACAATTTTATTTTTGGTAGCACCCTTGCGTTACACAAATCTTTCTACTTCTGTTTGACTTTGTACTTTATCAAGAGAGTCTTAGGAATCGGAGCATATATTTCTCGTATCGCTTATTAAACTTAACTTAGTCTGGCACAAAACCAATGGAGTAGGGAGATTGCTTCTTTCACTTGAGAATGTGCGCTAGCTTTGGAATAAGATCACCATATGCTATTCTTGATTTTACTCAAATTCTGTTATTTAATTCTGCTTTTCTATTTTCGACCAGGTACGAAGATGCCACAATGACAGCAGCCGAAAATTAACACTGATGTTACTGACGCTATCATTTACACTTCTGCTGACGACACTTCCACTTCCGGTCAGTTTAATTCTCGCTCATTTCTGGAATGACAAAGCGACGCGAGACTTTGACTCAGCGGCAAAATATCAGCTAACAAAGACGATAGCCGAACTGATGATGTACCTTAACCACTCGATGAACTTTATTCTTTACTGCGCTATGGGTCATAAGTTTCGTCATCAGATCGTCCGTATGTTCTGCAATCGGCACAACAACATGCAGGGATTAGCTGACCACACCCATCATATCTACTGTTCGAGATACTGCTCGGCACAGGGGAACGTCTCCAACCAAAAACAGTGTTCAGACACAGGAGTATAACAAAGCCGCGCTATATATACGATTGTTAATGGTCGAACAGTTCAGCCGACGTCTATCGGTGTTAAAAAATGATGAAGATGAGTTTGAAGACTGTAACATCAATCTTACAAATAATCTGTGTATGCTTTCCTTGAAAATCAGCATTCGAATCCTGGCTTCCTAAGCGGACGCCTACACCACAACTGGCGTCGGTTTGGATGTAGACCATGCTTTGTTGATAAAGCAAGCTCTACACAGCTTTCAAACTCACATTTTCTTCCACTTGGCTTTGTAATACACGAAGCTTAGTAAGTATCAAAAAGGTTATGGCTCTAGAAAATTGATATTTCTTTGAGTGAAATATAATTTAAAAGCAAATAGAGAGATCGCAGGTTGATCCCACCTAAATCATTGTTTTCACTTTAACTTAAGTGAATATATAAGGACTTCCATATACAAACAATTATATATATATATATATATATATATATATATATATATATATATATATATATATATATATATATATATATATATCACTTTGGATTGTATTTCAACCAAGTCTTCAGCTTTGAAACCAAATCACTACACAGTTCTCGTTCAAGTATTTATCCACTTTAACTTTCCAGAAAGAAAACCAAAGGTTTTCGCGTTATAAACGTGACAGTGTGATAAACATATTTGTGGAGACAGATCTCATTGCGAACGAGATTGTATTCAGATCAAGGAAGACTTTTTTTTCTATTAAAATCTCGTTGGATCAAGTGAAGACGAATTAAAGATTTATGTATATTTTTTTATTTTTGTGATCTACCAAAATATTTTTGCTTCGTTGACATCTCTTGAAAATAAATCTATTTCGAGATTTTGTTGGTCAATCAGAAGCTGCCGCTTTTTCTTGTTTTATTTCATGGCATGAAATGTTTAAGCAGACTATAGCATATTTTCCTCTATTTTGTTTAACGTAATTTTATAGCGTTATTAGATTAAGTTGTCTTCAATTTTCGGAAGTTAAAATGATTACAAATCAAATCCAGTTATGATGAGATCTCGTGTAAATGAGTTCTGATGATATTTTTGTGCTTCAGAAGCTTTCTTTTCAGCTGGTAATGATCATTCATCTTTGTCATGGATTTTAAAAGTTCTGATTAAATTCCCACTCTAAAGAAGTTTTGGCGTGATATCTTAGCTCATAAGAAATCGAATCCCAGATTAGATTAATGTTTTCGTTATTTCATTTTGGCATTAACCGATATTAGGGATGAACATCTGTAGAATGAAAGACCTTTTCACAGGAGATTAACTATTGATTGATGAACAATTTCATTTAGTAACATATGAATAAAAAGCTATGAAGGAAAAGTCATATGTACAAGCAATTATATTTAAGAAATGGTTTTAACAAATTTAACGTTTTAAAAATGCCCTGCTTGTATTGTATAACTAAGTTTGAAAGTTACTAAGTCAACGGATGAGGTGGAATAAATGTTTTTTTAAAAGAAAATCAAACTCCCATCTATATTAATATCAACTCTAATCACCTTAAGTCAATAATTAATCAAATCCCTAACATTGTTAACACTAGAATCAATAGATTATCATCTAACAGTAAAATCTTCAATGAAAATAAATTAACTTTTATTGATGTTAAAATATACAGGGTACGATGGGTAAATTGTCGCCATTTTATATTTTTAATTTCGCGCATGCGCTTTGTTTGATTTTGATTTTGTCGACTGCACAATATAGTAGGGTCAATTGGTGCGCCGTCTGTGAAAAAAAGAACACCATGACGGAATTCACTCCGTCAGAAATTTGGAAACTGCATGCTGTACTGCTCCAATACAAACATTTCAGAGTGTTTGTGTATCAATCTGACGAGAGTGCAGAGGATTCGGAAAGAGTTGGATGAGTCTAATGGTGATTACGAAGGTACGGAAACTCGAAAAACTCACTCTGATCGTTCTAATAATAAATGAACTCCCGTTTTTGTTGGCGAGGGCGTTAGGCTCAATACGTGGCCTACATCGTACCTTGAGGAGGTAGTGCTGCCCTGGGTCAAGAGGGTGGCTGCTGGAAGACCCTGTGTATTACAACAGGACTCTGCACTATGCCACATTAGCAGGAGAACACAGACATGACTGTAAGACTTTCTGCAACCATATCAACTTTTACATCTTGCCACCTAACTTCCCAGACTGCAACCCCCTTGATTATTATGTGTGGGGGTGCAGTTGAGCGAGATACCAACAAAACTCCCTGTAACACCAAAGCTGAACTGAAGGCAAAGATTATGGAAGCATACATCAATTTAAACAAGGAGACCACCCAGAAGAGTTGCGGGGGATTTCGAAGTCGTCTGGATGCCGTGGTTGAAGCCAATGGCGATTTTATTGAATGGGTTTACTCTTTAGTATTTAAGGATATTTTTGTGTAATTTTGTAAATATATCTGTTAAAGATGTTAGAGATGTCAGTATTATTTTCATTTTGACGTCATTTAGACGACAATTCATCCATCGCATCCTGTATGCGTGTAAATGTTACCGTCTGCAGCAACAGATAAATTAAATGAAAGATATTTAAATTAAGGCAATAGAAAAACAAACATGTGACTGGCTAATTAAGAGTCTTGAATTGTCACTTCATCTGCATATACGGGCATCGGCGCGTGAATGGAGTCGGTGATACGAGTTCAAATTTCGTTACAGTCTTTTGCGATCACTTTCGTGAAAAATTCCTTGGAAAGGGTATGAGTCCATTTTTTAACCCCCCCACCAATTATTTGATAAATAGCAGCGTAAACTGTGACCTCTAGCCTTGGATGGCAACCAATATAAGACAAGAAAAACAGTGAATTCTTTGAGAAAGCATCGGGAAAATATTCTACTATATTTCCCAAGAATACATGACAATTCAGATAATAAAGAAAAGGGATCTGCGGCTAGACAAGATCGTCTACTTCCGGAACGGACAAGCCTTTTTAAAGAGTTACCCTGAAAATGATACAATATAAAACTTAATGTATTATACCCGCCACGTTTATCTTAGTCTATGAGGATCACGTCGAGAATTCTTGTTCTCCAGATTTTCCACTTTAGAAATACGATACTGACCGTAAATTCTATCATTCCATCTACATTATCTTATCACCACCCTTGAGCGTTTCAAAATTTTGTAGTCTTAAAAATTAGAATTCAAATTGACTTAACCCCTTGAGCCCTGAACATCGCTTTACCGGTGATAGAGAAAAATGACGTAATACCCAGCCACCGGTTGAACGGTGGTAGAGAATAACTTAATGCCCAGCCACCAGTTGAACGGTGGTTAAACACTTGTAATTATTTTTATATTTACCGTGGAACATTACTTACCAATTATTTGTGATTCTTGACTCAGTAGCTCAGGCAGAAGGGTTAAAATTGTTCAGGAACGTAGTAGTCAAAAGGTTAAATACACTTTCTGCTATTTTATCAACACAAAAATCACGGTGATTTGATGGTGCAAAATGCATTTTATTGTGACAAACAATAATTAGGACAACAAAGCAGTCATGTATAATTGGATGTATAATTATTGACTACTTCACTGAGTCAATATTTTATGGACATACCTTTTTGTTGCAATTACAATTACAAATCTTTGGGATTATGTCTCTACTAGCCTTACACATCTAGAGACTGCTAATTCTTTGCAAAATATCTTAAAGTCAGTCACACTAGATGGGGAGCATCTGTGAAAACAATTTTTCAAGTCTTGCCAAAATGGGGAAAAGCCTCAAGGCAGTGTATATATAATGTTGATGTTATCTGTCTGGTGGAGGCGATCTCAGAATGCTTTGGAAAGTATTTGAAAACCATACTACAGATTGGCTCAAGCCTTGTGAGTGAAATTGGGTAGATGGAACTCATTGGGTAATTTTGAACTTTGATAAAAAAATGGATTCAACCATGAGTTTTTAATTTTCCTTCCACATACAACTAAAACAACTTTACGAGATATTACTTACCAAATATCAGGCAAAATGGCGAACATAAACTAGAGTTATAACAGAAAATAACATGTATCCAATACTTATGTGTGTCACTGTATATGCGTGTGTAAGTCTCTGTGTGTCCGTGTATGTATTTTGGTTTATAAATGAAGAAATTAGTTTAGCTAATCCATTTTGCGTGTGCTTTCTTTCTTGTTTCACCTTAAAACAAAACTACATTTTATACCATCATTCATTCAATACAGAGCTTGAGAGGGACCCAAGGTAGAGTTACCGTTAAAAGTTGTTGTAATGAATGAATTGTGAGATAAGAAATAAAGAGGATTTGGTAGGAAGTAAGGTTTATGTGGATAAGGAGAATAGATAACGTTTGACCCTTGACTTGAAGAGGTTTAGATTGTATTATTCAAGGAAGCATTTGCGCGGGACGCTTCTTCACAATGTAAGCAGTTCTTGGGGGCAAAGTTGTTTGAATGCAATTTTCTCCTTGCGCTTGGAATACGAAGAGATAAGGATGATTTAGTGCAACTGCGAAATCCATTAAGGACGTTCATTCTTTTCGATTTGGTTTTCAATGGATTGTTTTCCCCATTTATTGAAATTTATTGTTACCGAAATATCTCTCGTTTGTAATGGCGGACGAAAGTGAAAAAAAAATTGTATAATGGAGAATCTTAAATTTCATTTTGTTTTAGAGAGGCCCTAGCGGCTTGTTCATCAGTCGGTAGTTCAGTCAGACAAAATGATGAAAACTGATTTATTTTATGCTCAAAGAACAAAACTAATCAGTTATTTATCTTGCTCTTAACACTTTTATTTTAGCAGTATTTTAAACATGAAAAATGCTATCAATGATGATTTTTTTCAATGAAGAAAGCATGGTAAATAATATCTAATGAGAAAAAATCTGTTTTAATTATGAATTTTCGCCATTAAATTCACAAAATGGCAGAAACTAATTTTTTCCGCATGGATGTAAGCCACATTGAAATATAAAAAAAACAAAACATTCTAAACTGAAGTAATTTCGGAAAATTTATCGAATTTTTTAGATGAACAATCATGATTTTATTTTTCCTTTGTTTTTTTTTTTTTCAGACAAGTATATTCGTTTTGTTTGTGACAACGTTTCGGCAGTTGGATTACTGGCCTTCTTCAGGCGTCTGTTCATATTCGGTAACTTTCGAACTGTCGCCTTTATACTATTCATGAGATAGGCTTATCATTCTTGTCTATTGTTCCTATCCTGACACCGAATTCAAAATTGCCAAAGGTCCAGAGATGTAACCAATGCTTTAATCCACTAGTCAATATAACATCTGCCAGGATTATGAGTTCAATTCCCGTGTCTTCAAAATTACATACTCTGATTTCAATGGAAGAAAGGGAGAAGTGACACAAAGGTGAATAAGACTGGGAAGCATAAAATGATATGAAATAGCATAAGAACGGAATCTAAGAATTAAATCAGTATATGAAATAGCATAAGAACGGAATCTAAGAATAGAACTAGTATATGAAACAGTATAAGAACGGAATCTAAGAATAGAATCAGTATATGAAACAGTATAAGAACGGAATCTAAGAATAGAATCAGTATATGAAACAGTATAACAACGGAATCTAAGAATTGAATCAGTATACGAAACAGTACAAGAATAGAATCTAAGAATTGAATCATTATATAGAACAGTATAAGAACGGAATCTATGAATAGAATCAGTATATGACACAGTACAAGAATAGAATCTAAGAATTGAATCATTATATGAAATAGTATATGAATAGAATCTAAGAATTGAATCATTATATAAAATAGTATAAGAACAGAATCTAAGAATTGAATCATTATATGAAATAGTATAAAAATAGAATCTAATAAGAATATAATAATAATATAAAATAATATTTAATAAGAATATAATCTAAAATAGTATGAGAATATACTCTAATAATAGAATGTGAAATGAGAATAATTTGAATAATAATCAACAAATTGGCGATTCTTTGGAAGACGGTGTTCGATTGGAGCTTCCTTCTTATGAGGGGAATATGAATGGATTGGTTGTTTGTCCCAGTTTACGTTGCATAATGGGTCTTAGTTGTAATGATCTAAACTGGTGTAACGAAAAAATGGAGCTCCTCTGAACATTTATTATGAAAATAGCGATAGAGTAGCAAGAGACTTGCAACACTTTGTCAACAGAAATGAGGTTGTAGAATGGAAAATAATTCATCACCCTTAAGGCTTCTTGAAGTTTTTTTTTTGGCAAAGGCTGGAAAGTGAGAACTGGGCAACTCCATCTAAATATTCTATTTCAAATCTAACCTGATTCTTGTAAAGATAGATTAAAGCAACTGGAGTCATATATTTTCTGGAACTGCATTTATACAGAATTCCCCACTTTTCCTGTGTTTTAATTCTGCAAATAATTATTATTATTGAAGCCAATTCCTTGGAATCGCGCCTCTTTCATTCCAATTTTCATAGTCTTTCATCAGAAGGTCTTCAGGTTAGAATCCCGTTTCTTCGCATATTTGCTAAATGTATGTTTTGAATTGGGAACAAGAATATAAATACAGCGCAGCCAGTGAGCATCAAACATAGAACTCAGCAGTAATGGTCAACCAGAATAGCTCGTTAACCATTACTTTATACTAAATCTCCCATCAACAAGTATAGTTATTTTTTTAAGAATAGCTTAGCGTGAAATAAGTCCATAATGGTCGGTTGCAGTGTAATGATCAAATTCGCTTCATTTTCGAATTGATCTGTATGAGATAAGCTTGCTAAACAAAACAAAAAAAAAAAAGAATAGGAAAAAAAAAAAAAACTACAGTATGAACACTTATCGTTAGATGTTGCGGAGGTCTTTCCTGTTTTCGATACAGAAAGTAAAGGTTGAGTGACTCCAAGAGGAGTCAATCAATCATGTTATGCATAATTTATAACCTGGGCGAAAAATGATTAAATAAACACTGGACTATTTTACTACGCTCTTACTAAATATGGGATGGAGAATTAATTTCAACTTCACCTACCGCTACGCGTATGAGTCTGAACTTTTATTGCCGATAACTCCAAAACGGTAGATTTTATCAAAATTTCTTTGTTGTCTTCGAATTAATCATTTACACCTAAATGGAACTATTTGGGAAATATTTTAGTAGAAACTGAGCGCAGGGCTTGAAATATAAATTACACTTTTGAGGTTCCAAGTTGAAACTTGTTATGTCACCACTAAATATTCTTTTATTCGGAGGTCACTTTTGAAAACTTTCGACAACAAACTATTATCACTGATAATTACAAGACGATAGGAAAAGAAGTTGTGACTCAAAACACACGCTAGAATATCAATACGATAACGGGGTTTATAGTACTTTAATCAGGACACACAGAATTCAAATCTTTTGTTAAATATTTAAAGTGTCTGAATTATTATAATGTTAAACAGAGAAACTGAAAAAGCGAGAAAAGAGAAAATAAATATGCATAAAGCACTAAATAAGAGGATAAAGAAAAAATAAAGCAAGGACATAAGCGATAATAGCTCTCCACAATTCCCTGTCTTTTGTAGCTCTTAATACATTTTGTCTTTCTGTTATCTCTGCTAAACCTTGTTACGACATCCATTTACTCAATCTCGTAGGTAGAGTATGTCGAAAGTAGAGTATGTAGAAGAGAATGACAAATTAAGAAAAACAATGTCTCGGAGCTACGAGAATTTGCGTGAGCACGCAAGGTAGGAGGAGAGCGTTCGTTTTTGGAAGGCTGTGCTGTTTTTTGAGTTGACTGAAACTAGGACAGTTAGAAAGTGATTATTTGGATCAGTTTCACACAAGCTATTTCGGTTAAAATGACAGAGGGGGAGTTTGACCTAAAATTTATTGCCGAGTTTGAAGGGTCTACGTCTGGACCATCTGCGGTCGAATGGATTGAGAAGGCTGAGCTAGTCTGTAAGATGTGCCAGGTTCTAGACATTTGTCTAGTCCCTTTAAGGCTAATGGGTGGTGCCTTTGATGTCGACCAGCAGCTGAGAGAGGAAGAAAAGGAAGATTTCAGCCAGATAAAACTCGCACTGTACACAGCTTTTGCCACGGACGGTTTTCTGGCTTATGAGTAATTTGCTGAGCGACGGCTCCATCCTGGAGCATCGGTAGATGTCTATCTAGCGGAGTTACAAAAACTTTCATCCTGTTCGGTGAAATGAGCGACCGTGGCCTGGCATGTGCGTTACCAGACGGAGTTAAACACCTCCTTTGCGCTTCGACCCGGATGGACGAGTTGTCTATCGACCGGCTATTGACTCGAGCACAAGCAATTATGAAAGATGAAGAAATGGAGGAAGGTCTGGCAGTCGGTGCGAACAACCCTGGATGTGGCAAGGTAGCTTCCCATCGGAGTACACGTCGCTTCATATCATGCTATCGTTGTAAAGGCCCCAACCATTTTGCAAAGGATAGCAAAGAATCGCATACGGAAAGGCGGACATCCCGGATGCGATGTTACAATTGCATTACCGTAGAGTATGTAGTCCGCAATTGCTCAGGAAAGGATTTAGAGAAATAGGCCTCAGGTTTTCTATCGCTTAATACTCTGCTTATCATTTGGAATGCATAATTGACTATCCCAATGCGCTATCGCATTTCAGCGTCGCATTTTCCGTCCTCTGTTAGAATACTTCCTAGAAATATACGAACCTCAATATACTCGCAGTGACACCTAATCTGTTAAAGCTTGTATATGAGCACATGCATTACTTACAAGTATGCGTGATAGGGTGATAGATTTTTATAAAATAAAGCAGTGCTTAACCATGCAGGTGTTATCTAGTTAGAAATACGTTCAGTTTAGCCGTAATTGAACGCTTTATTATAGTTGAGTAATTATTGAGAGATTTTATCGTTGTGATATTTTTGTATTGAGAAAATAGTAACTAGGGTCCGCAATTTGGAAGAGAGAGTTATCAATGATAATGTTCTCACTTCGATCTACGGTTATCTCCCTTTAACCATCCCTCTCTCTCTCTCACGCGCACGCACACACACACACACACAGTTTTAGCCCTCTCTTAATTTTATAATTTTTTTAAATGCACTTATAACCTCATATAATTTGGTGAGGCGAGAGCAAATTTTTATTCCGAAAATGCGGCCCAGAGAAAAATGTTTAGGAACAACTGGGTTACGGTAACACAGTTCGTGCAGGGTGTTCTCATATATACTTTCATGACATGGGCGATCTTGGCTCTATAGAGTTTTGCTTTTCTTTAATTGTCTTTATTTTTATTTTTATTTTCTATGAATTGTCATGACTTGTTAGGAAAGATAGTGAAGTAGTTTCCCGTTGCCTTCTTCACGGTTTGAAATTCAGAGTCTGACATTATCTTTAACCATAACAGAGAAGTGTGTGAAAAGCTGGATATATAACTTCTCTGAGGAAATGTATGGAAAAATGAATGCAATTACGATGAAGGATCTATATATTTCCGGAATCTTTTACGTCTGGAAATTATTCAACGTTTCTCCAATCACATCCTCTGTCATGGGTTTCTCACACCAATCGACCCCCAACGAGTGAAGTCAGTTTAATTGTTGACGAACTCCTTAGAGTTCAGACGTAACTATCTCTGTGAAAGGTTTCTGGTAATAATCACGAAAATCCTCACATTCGTTTCTAAGTCAACGGTGATCCATTCGGCGAGGTGAGAATGGCGATGGAATTCAGGCAACATATGGATCAATGGCATTTAGGAATTCTGCATGCAATCCGGTGATTATATTCATTGTCTCGGCAGACATTATCGTTAATCTAGCTCTTAATGCCATTCAAAGTTTGACCCTTCTTGTTACGGAGCGAAACCAGTTATAGCCATATTTACATCTCCCGATTAGAAATCTTTGTCCAATCTAGATTCCATTACAGTCTATCCTGCATATCAATCTAGATTGTGTCGGCAGCAAATAATCTCATTTTTATTTTAAATTATCTTACTACACCAAACATCCGATTCAATATTACTACTAGTTGATTCTGGTGTGTGTGTGTCCGAGTGGTAGAACGCTGTCGTTCTGATCATGACATTCGGGTTCGAATCTCAATTTGTCAAGAAATTCTTTTTATAACATCGGCCGAAGAAGACGATTTCAGCAAAAGACACCGCTGGGAAGGACCTTAAAAACAATACTACGGTTTAATCCAAACATTTTGAGGGAAAACTAGGTGGACGAATCTGCTTGTGAGCCGTTGAGTGCTTTACTAGCAATATGACAGAAGACACTGCGAGCAAAGTTTTGAGCTTACTTGACTTGTTTAAACTGTGGATCACGCTCTCCCCTCAGAAACTCTAAGTTCTGCTCAGCGTAATTGAAGCATATACAGCAGTTTAATTCCCTGAGCAGGCGTCTGCAAACGCCTGTGTTCAGAAACAAGTATTTGGCTATTATTCTGAGATCATAGATTCTTACTCGCTCTGTATAATATGGTACCAATTCCTTCCTCTTCTTGAAATGAAGATATCAAATCAATATCAATTCCCATTTCAAGATGTTATCAAGAGTCGTTTCATTATCAATTCTTCCCTTTTTTATACACTGTTTCATGTTGACGATATGCTGCTGTCAAGTGCCATCTTTCTGAAACGATGGTGAACCTAACATTGTGTCTTTACTCCTTAATGGGATTATTTGCGCCTCTTCTAGCATCCAATCGGATTCGATATATAGTGAAATATTACTAATAAACGGAAACTTTAACTTTATAACAGCCCGATTCTAAAGGCTGCGGCAGAAATACCTCCCATATGTACCTCCCAGATATATATATTATATATATAATGATAAGACATGAGTGGCAGTGGTGTCTTCATTTACCTAATGTCCTACCATTATGTGGGAGGTAATTCTGGGAGGTTTAGGTGGTAGGTATTTATGCCGCACCATGTACGTTACAATTAATGAAATTTGTTTCCCTTATTTTTAAACAGTTTTGTTTATTTTTTTTAAATTACGAAAACGTTTTTAAAATTTTAATTACGTTTTGAAAATATTGTGTTGCATTCTTGTCAAAAATCGTTATTAATATACTCCTGGATAACGATGTCGTCTTGTAAGGGGAGGACCCAAAAAGTTTTCGCTGAGTCTTAAAATATAAACTTTCCTCCACATCTGTCTATATTTCTGAAACTATTTACACTACGGCCCACTGGATAAAAACGTTGGCTCAAGTAGTCCAGTGACTTGACCCAAAGAGCTGTAAGTTCAATACCAGGTCACAGCAGAGATGAACAAAAACTTTGATTTGGGGAATTGAGTGACTAATTGAAACTGAGATATCCAGAAAAGGTATAGCATATGGAACTAGAACAATCTACCACAGTGGACGAAATAAAGGGTTCGGTTCGAAATTCCAAAGTATATCACGTGAAGAACGTTGGAGCGTATAATGGCCGAAACGTCCTGTATATGACAAGTTGAGGACACGAATCCGAACAATGTAAATCGTGTAAATATGTTCTTCCACATATTCATCATCCCCATTTTAACACACTTGGCATTTAATTTTTTTAAATCATTTCACCCACAACTAAAGGGATAAAAGCCACTAAGATTCAAGGAGTTACGGAGAGTGAAATGAGAAAAAGGATTCAACGTGACAGAAATTGAAAATTGACATTACATTTAAATTTTGAAGATCGTAATTGACAATTGCCGCGAAATTATTTAACAGTGGGAAAAGGATTAAAGCCGAGATTCCACGTTGGCACCAATAACATTGCAGATTCTTCGTTGGATATTTTTTTAAGAATCTATAGATATATAGCAGAAGCACCAGACAAAATGTGGCAACAATATTCAATGTATGGAAAAATGATAATCTAAATGTGCAAAACAGATTAGGCTGAGGAAGATTGACTAGTGATTTTCTAGCGATTTTTCAACTTTCCTATCGGCAGAATTAGAAATTGATTCGTTATACTTTGAAATATTGATTTGGGCAAGGGGCTTGAGGCTATAGCTTTTTCCGCATACTTTGTGTATGTATATATATATATATATATATATATATATATATATATATATATATATATATATATATATTTGTGCATATAAATATCGAACCGAAAGGTTGATGCAAAAGTAGGAAATCGAAGTCGATTTTAATGGAATTCTTTTGATCCACTAAAAAAAGATTTGATTATTTTTTCGAAACTGATGTCATAGAAACTGAAAGTTACGATGCCATAAAACTTTCTGAGTGCAAAGAATCGACGAATTTTGATCGTACACACACAGAGACACACAAACAAGACAGTAAATAAGTGTCTTTCTTTATAACTGGATTAAAAAAAATGGTTGTTGTATTGACTTTTTGTTTGAAGTCGAAATCAAATAATATAATTTAAGGAATTTTAAAAACTTTTTTTTTTGATTTTACCACTTTTTTTAAAATTCAAAACTTTTCTTTCGAATGAAAAAAAAATAATTTCATTATCGTCTTTTGATCTCTGGAAATCTATTCTAACAGCATTCTATTACGAAATTATTAGTAATGTAACTTGACTGAGTTCATTCTCCGTTGGGTGCTTGCTGTTACGGTCTTTTGGAAATCTAAGTAGCTTAGAAGATATTTTAGGAAGCAGATTATTAGTTTTGTTTTGTTAACTAGATATCCACCTAATGTAAAACCTAAGAATCACTCAAGGTAGCGGGTTACTAAATGAAGTTGTTTTACTGGTGTAAGAGTAAAAAGTAAGTGCAGATTATGAGAATATGTAGGATAGATAACAGTTGTTCGTAGACAGGTTTAGTCTGTATTGATTGTGAAAGGATCCTCTTCAAAGTCTGTTTCACAGTGTAGCGGCTCTCGGTAAGAAGCTGTATGAAACTTTCTTCTGGCTAATGGAACATAAAAGTAATGATGATGATTCGACCCTGTGTACGTGGCATGATGTGTCTTAGCTGTAAATGTATGAACTGGGGGTACAAGGAAATGTAGTTAGGAAATAGCGATAGGCTTGCGTCGTTTCGTCTGTGGTTGAAAATAATTTATCACTCATAAGGCAGCGGAAACGCTTTTGAACTCTGTCGAAGCAGGAAAGTGAGCAGCCGGTTCCCGAGACAATGAGTGCTCCACATTTTAAGCTTTGCGCCAGAATATGCTAAACTTATTAAATATCTATTTTTTTTTTAATCAGCAAAAGAGAGGGTCCAAGCTGAAAGTTACATATAGGGGACGTCACAATCAAGCGGTTGTGGAAATGTAACTGTGTACGAAGTATAGTAACAGGTGATGGGATGTTTGAAGGTGCATGGGAATAGCGAAAGATGCTTTTCAGAAACCAAGTAAAGTATTACGGACTTGAAAAATATTCTTACAAAGAAAAGAGTGCTTGTCTTCTATGTAATATCACTTCTGTTGGACAATAAATACTGGAGAGATAAAGATGAAACTTGCTTATCCTTGCGTATACTTAGGTAGAACGACATGTCTCTTGCTTCAAGACATGTAGTTCTACCTCAGGATACTAAGAATACCGTGGCCAAAGCATGTGCGTATTGAAGAAGTTGTGAGGACAAACTCCAAAAAAACAAAAACAAAAAAATGATGTTAATGGCAATCAGAAAAATGCAGCTGAATTCTTTTATATATCATGTTGTAACCTAGAAAAGGTTACTGAATGAGAAATGTCCAAAACGGAGGTCGGAAATGAAATGGTAATCTTTATAACATCAACAAAATAAAATACTCGCCAGCGGCGTGAAGTAGGTAAACCACTGCTAGTGGTGGACTACTTAGACAGCATATCATCCTCACTTACAATAGTGTCCAACGTATTTATGAGGATTGGGACATACCCATTAGTGTTCATAGGTACGGTATATAACATAATACGAGGAAATAAATCTTGGGGTATTTTTTTTGGTATCATCCATGCAAGGCAGTAAAGCCACTAAGAAACACGGGGTGACAGTGTGTAGAAGAATTAGGAACAGAAACATTAATAATGTCGGAAAGAGAAAAGAGTAATCAAAATGACAGTAGATAGCGATTGACATTGAATTTAAATTTTTGCAGATTAAAGTTGCCTGGAAACCATGACACCGGAGGTGAGTTCCACGAACGAGAAGTGCGAGAAAAGAAATTTTTAGCATAAAATATACGGCTACATGTAGCCGGCTCAACTGCAAATTGATGAGATCTCGACGCCAGTATAACGCTGCGCTTAAATTCAAAATTTCGAACAATTATCATGTACAACACTTACGATGAAAGAAAAGCAGTGTGAAACAGCAAGTACAATACTTAGAGAGTCTGAATAAACCAATAAGAGAACAGGGACTACAAAGTAAAAGATGGGTGATAAAGAAGTGAGAGATATTCAGAGGTACTGGGAAGATATGATCACCCAAAACCTGAAAAGAGCATGGCATATGAAAGAATGAAAGATGGCAAACTTATAGATATGTTCCAGTAAATAATCAAGACAAAAATCGACTATGAGAAAAGAATAACGAACAAAAACATACAATCAGCCGGCAAGTTGCTATGAATTTACAAGAATTTTATAACAGCGAAATAATGATAGATCACAATGAAAAACGATATAGAAGCGGGCAACTGGAACGAAGACGACAACAGACGAATTTTCAATACCAAATTATCATCCATCAAGTACAGGGTGTCCCAAAAGTCATCTAGAGCAGTTATTCCCAGCCTGTGGTCACATGACTAAAATGGGCCATGGCAAATTTAAGGTGGGCCACAAAAATTTTATAATTTTTTCTGTACCACCGGCTAATATATGGGCCACAGTTTATTGAATGGTCCATAGAGCTTTTATTGACTACTAGTCCTTAAATTAATGAAATTTAATGTATATAGATTTAGATTATGAAATTTTACTAATTACTTAGTGTTTGTATAATTTTTAATTTGTCAGGCATTAAAAATACCATCTTTTGTTTTTTGCCATATAGAGGAAAAATTGTAAAATTAAATATTGATAATAAATGGTTGTTTCATTGGAAATCCGAAATATTTTAGATGCTTGTAAAATTGTGTGTGTCCAATAAATAGACACTTGTATCTTTATTGGACATATTCTATGGAAAATGGAGATAATTTTACAATATAATAATTTCATGGGCTACAGAAAAATTCTTGGTTCAAAGTGGGCCATGAGCTAATAAAGGTTGGGAACTCTAATCTAGGATATTTTAAAATTTCGTAGCATGTCAGATTTTTCATAATTTTTATTTCTTTTTTTCAGAACTTGGGAAATTTCACAACTAAAGAAATAATCAAATCGTTGAATCCTATTTTGAATTTAACCAATTTTATAACTACAGTGTCCTCTTGATTTGTGGCCTCTCGGTTATTTTCTTTGGGGATATCTTAATAAGCGTGTCAACATTATTAAATTGCAAACAGTTCAGCAAATCAACGATAAGATCTGTACAAAAATTCGAGTATTGCAGCCAGAGATATTAAACGCTGTTATGGAGAATACTATGAAAAGAGCGTATCTGTGTGAAGTCGAAAATGGAGAATATTTATTTCGCATAATTTTTCATGGTGGACAGGGAATATATTTTCGGTGTTTGAATTTTCATTCTTTATAAAATTATTTTTGATTAACATGAAAAATGTTGAAAATTCTATATTGTTAAATCACTGGGCGACTTCTGTGGCTCTCTGTATATGAACATATTGAGTCTTTATTTGTCAATATTTATTGCAGCAAGTTGTAAGTTTACAGTAATAAATAAGACCATAAAAATTCAAGGACTATTTTTATTAGAACGATATCTAATAATATATCATCCAAAATTCGCTATTTTATACTATGGCGGTACGGATTAACGCATCAATTTCAAATTTACAATTGTTAATCAGTCATTTTTTTTATATATAAATAGTATGGGATTCCATATGAAAGGCACATAAGCTTCTGTTGGGCGAATACTTCTTTTCAAGAATAATATAGGAACATTTAAATTACGGTATAGTAGTAGAATTTCTGTTGATTTTCGAGAGCACCAGATCAGAATGGAAGACACAACTATGTGTAAGAAAAGTGCTTTTGAATTTTTGAGTCAAGCATAATAATTAAACAAATATTATAGCCAGAAAAATATTTTCTAAGCAATTAACATCTGCGGAATTTGATTGCTGTGATGATCAGTGATATTGGGCTTGAGCTCGGTCTGAGGTTGACCGAGGAGAATTATGAGATCAGCACACTTTCAAAGTATTTTATTCTTAGTGAATTCTTTACTATTCTGATTAGACGAGACTTTATTAGGTCGAAATAGTAGTCAAATGAGTTACAGTGAACTATCAGTGCATTTAGTGTTGCTATGCAGTCTCTCTGTGATAGACTCTTTTGAGATTTCTAGATGTTTCGCCGAAATATATTAGCGGGAAATAATGTATAATATATTTTGTATATTCCAGACTCTGTTTTTTGTTGCGACTATTCTGCATCGGTGTTTATAATATATTTACTTGTTTTAGTATAGATATATACTCAAAATCTTTAGCAGGTTTTACAACATCCAACCGGTTTTTAATTTTCCAGGGATTGTTTTCCAACCATGATTAAAGAGTCCAATATTCCCGGCTATTTAACCCATAGCTAGTTGAGTAGAAGAAACAGTTATATTTAACCGTTTCGACAGGGAAAAGGTGGGACCGAGATGCCAGCCTAGTAGCTCGTTTGAATTCATGCAGTGTGGGAACCAGCGAAAGTAGCTTGTCAGAACAGTTGCCGTGAAAATACTTGTAGAAGAGACAGAGGCAAGCCGCGGCACGTCTGTGAAAAAGCGACTGTAGAAAAGATGACCTATCGTATTGCATATTCGTCTTTGGATTTTGTCGAAGACCTCGAGATATACAGCGGGGGTACCAGACCATATATGACAGCTATATTCCATTCAAGGATTGATGGCTGACTTATAGATTTATATAAACAGTGATTTTTTGTATACATTTTTATGTTTGTTATTTAGTTGATATGTGAGAGAGCAATAAATTTTTTGTGAAATTACTTATTTGGTTACTCCTCTATCCTTCACCAGTGATTGATATGATTTTTTTTCCTTTTAACTGGGCAAATTTTAACAAATTTACCACACATTAATCAGACAAATTGAAAAAGATTTTTCACCCACCTACATTCTCCCCTTATATTTGGGAGATCAAATATACCATCTGACCAACGTGAGGGATAAACCCATACAAGCCAAAAGGGTAAGGAAAAGAGAATAAACATCTTTATCAAGTGTTCCGACAAAAAGATTTGGAACTCTCGCACTGGCGCCATTAATGACCACTGGATTTGAAAATTATCCGAGTTAAAAAAAAACTCTTTTCAAAAAGGCTGACGAAGAATAGCGGAAACTTTTGTTCTTTTTCCAAAACGTTCTCCCAAATGTGAGCTAAGTAAAAAAAAAAAAGATAACTACAGAATTATACAAAGGATATTTTGTCATCACTTTTTGTATAATATAAGGAACATACGTGAATATTTATTATTTATCTACACATATACAAATATATGTGTATGGGGTGTCATTACTGGACATTATCCTTTTCTGTTATCTTCTAGTACCTTATCTCGATTTTGAAAAGATAATAACATGCCACTGGTTGTAACTAGTCATCGCACTAAACTCAGTAGACAACGGAGACACTGTGTCTCTGTTCTGTCGATATCAGACGTACTTGAATCTGCCTGGTTGACACAAATGAACTGCAGATTGACTTACAGTTTTATTCATTGAGGACTATCGGGTATCATTGGTTTTAATCGCCGACTTCACTTGACGTGTCCAGCTTGGCATTAGTTTAAGAGAGCTATGATTGTCCAATTATCATTTTGGTTGGACAGCCCAGGAAATAGAAGTCGTATGGCCTTGCTGTGACCTAGTTTATGGGATTTTATGAGGGTTAATCAGTTACGGGAAAACAACCAGACTATACAATTCATCATTCTGTATTTTATCGCTTTGTAAATCGTTTTAAGTTAAGCAATGTTAGTTTAACCCAGTGGAAAACGTCTTACCATTTTCAAAGTAATCAAAAACGTTTTAATTACAAAAAATACTTCGTTTTGTAGGTAGTTTGGGAGAGACATAACTAGGTCTTTAAGTCCGTATTATAAGTCATCAGAGTTTAAAAAAGTGTATGTGATAGGGATAGTCGTCCTGAACATGATAAGGTAGGAATTTGATGGAAAGAGCGAGAACTCAATAAGTTTTCTCTTGACTACCATAAAAACCCCAAATCAACTTTTACTCCCAGTATTCCAGCCCTTAATAAACGTTCAATCTATTGTTTTGAATTGAAGGATTTTCTAAATTTATGTGCAAGAGTTTTAATGTTTGTTATCATTCTTGTGTCCATCATTTTAAATACGAGGCAACTAAAATATTCAAGACACTTGAGAAAAGAAAGCTTGCTGAATGTAAAACTTATAGGACACCTCCAAGGCAAGAGAAGGAGTCGAAAGCAACGTATAAAATGCTTGACAAATTTGAGCAAGTAGACGACGGAAAAAGTAACACAAAAACAGAGGGGTCACAGAAAATGTTATTTTTGAAAGCAACAGATCTATGTTCCCCGTATCCTGAAAGAAGACCGCACACCACCACCACCACACACACATACAGAAAGAAAGGAAGAAAGAGAGAAGGGATCAGACCTGCTTCGAAGTAACACGGGATAAATTATTTCTGCCGCCAACGGTACCAGTTTCCGAGGGGTTTAAAGGTACAAGATACCTAGCCCTGTTTCATTCCAGCAGATGGATAAGACCGCCCGTATATTGGAAAGGACATTGTGTTTATGTTAACCGTTATATTCCACGTTTAGGTGTAAATATATATCTTTATTACATGTTGATAAAGTATTCTTCTTATTTGTGCCAGTCTCAAAGTAAAGTGGGACTAGTACAATAGTGCCTTGTTTTGCATGAAAATACTCTTCAGCTTATTGCTTGTAACCTTTACAAAGAACTATAATTCTCTGCATTTATCTTGATACCATTATCCATTTTGAGAGAACCTATAATACTGCTTACAATACCAACACAAAACATTATTCCATCTGCTCGGTTTTGTCATTTAAATTGTTTTGGTTAATAATTTTCCTAAATAAACTTCCAATGTAGCTCTACATTCATCAGTCAAATTTACAGTTGCGAATTCATTCTCTGCATACGTTTTTATTTTTGCTAATATTCTTAATATTCGGTTCCTTTTTTGCACCGGGTTATATTATCAACACCAGATTCTTCAAATATTTTCTTGCTGGTCATTCCACTTTATCTCTTGTAATTTTACTAAGATCTTACTATTTTATTCTGAAAGCCAGATTTTCTTCGTCTGGTCGATTTGTTCAATTTGTCATCTGTATTGAATCAGAATTTGAAATCACCTTGGCCATTGCCTTTCCCGTGGCCAACTTCATTGTTTGATTCTTAAAAATAAATCTGAACTAAGAAAATATTCTGTCTCCGGTTTACGTGATGCAATTTAACAAGATGTCCATTTTTACAGTTTGGTAGGTAATTTCAATTTTAACCATCAAATGATCATTGGAAACTTTTTTAGTAACTTCGGAGTTCAGCTCTACTTATATTCATCTGCAAGTCAAGATACTCTTATAGGGGCGTCTTCAGTCTCTAGGGACACGCCGTTTTGCCGGCATTAAGACATATACAAAGAAATCGCCAGCTTTATAGTTACTTGCATTATTTACATTATTCGTACAGTTATCCTCATATTCATTGTCATATTCACAACGTTTTTATCGTTGTACTCTCCGGCCTTCTTTAGGTGATTGGAATTTGGATTCGAACGCCTTATTTCCAGTGGATAAAGACGTTGGTTAGATCCAGTGACTAGACCCATAGAGATGTGAATTCAGTACCAGGCCACAGCAGTGGTGAACCAAAACTTGAAGATCTGAGTTAAAGGGAAATAACTGAAGCATGGCAAGTGGAACTAGAACAATCTACCTCGGTGGACGAAATAAATGGATCGGTTCGAAATTCCAATCACCTGAAGAAGCCAGGAGCGTACAACGGCCGAAACGTTGTGAATATGGCAATGAAGATGAGGATAACAGTCCGAATAATGCAAGTAATCATAATACCTCATCTCAGATAGAGAGAGAGAGAGCTTTATAGTTAGAGTTTATATTTTCCAGATA
The DNA here is from genome assembly GCA_903632075.3 of Acanthosepion pharaonis. NCBI lineage: Eukaryota > Metazoa > Mollusca > Cephalopoda > Sepiida > Sepiidae > Acanthosepion > Acanthosepion pharaonis. The sequence continues at coordinate 1,639,218 of CAHIKZ030000476.1, forward strand.
ATAATGGCGTTTTCAGTTATTGCGCTGATACAGAAACTAAAAAGAAATCTCGAATTGGAGACATTCAAAAATTACTACTTCATATGATATACCAGAATCTTTTACTTTGAAATTCTACAATGAACAAGGGATTCGTTTAAAAAGTGAAGAGTTTGACAGGACATTTTTCAGCGTAAGAACACTACAATTTTCTACTATTTAGTTTTTGCATATTTTTCATGAGCCATAGAATTCTTTATTTATTTATTCTTCTTGTCACAGTGAAATGCACAATGAAATTGGACATCAATCTCCAGGTGCACCAATACACACAAACACTGACGCACAAAAAAGCAAAACAAAACAATATTGAATGAAGGAAGTAATAACGTGTAAATCCCGTTGAGAATCCTCAGCGTAGACAAGCGTTCGCTTTATGCAGGGCCCAAGAAAAAAGTAGTCCCGAAAGTGCTTTGTCCTTTATAGTTCCAAAATTATAAATCACTATTCTATTAAATCTGTTTGTAAAGTAAAGAACAACTGTTACTGTAAATACTTTAAAATATAAATATTACTATCGTCTAAAACTTTATCCTCATCGCTTGCATAATACCATTGCAAAGAAATTGACTCGCATCACAAAAATCTCACATCAAATATATATATATATATATATATATATATAAATATATATATATATATACATATATATATATATATATATATATATATATATGTGGTGCAGTTCAATTTACATTACATTTTTTGTATGAATGATTATGTAATATATGATATATATATATATATATATATATATATATATATATATGAGATAAAAATCAAATGTAGATCAAATAGGGATCGAAATCCGACAGGATGATAAAATAGATGAACAAATAGGAAACGTCTATCAATATAATACGTTTCACTTTTATTAATGCTTGGTGAGAGTTTGAGAGAAAACAAACTAAAAGGCAGCAAACAATGGTATTTTCAATTTTCGGTCAGTTCTCATTGGTCAAACACATGTCACGTGTATTAAAAACGTGGGTAAGATTCTAAGTGTATGTAGGTTAGTGAAGAATTGTGTATGTTTAAATGGGCGACGAATGGTAACGTGTATTTGTAATTCTGTGCGTTTGTCTGTCCAATGTTTTTTTTTTTTTTATCTGGCCCTTTGTGCGATCAACCCTCACAGCGGCAAGTCGCATAGTCCTGATTTTATGGCTCGTCACTTTAGGAATGTATTCTTTAAGTTATAAGTTAGATTCTTTAAGAATGGATTCAAATAAAGATGGCGATGTAATGTAATGTTTTAGGCTTGTGTTTTCAGTTGATAATAATGTTATTATTACATTTTCGATGTATTTTCTCCTTAAAGAATTATGTTCTTTTGTAATTAGGGTGGCATAAGCGAAATCAAATTTATGTCCAGCATCGTTTCGATGCAAAACAAGAGAGATCGATTATCTCTTTGTGTATTTATTCCACCTCATGTCAGTGGACAGCGTGAGACCAAGCAGGCGTAACAAGTTGCTGTCGAGGAGTTGGAAATCAATTATTCTGGTGGGAGGCAGGAAGGAATCTCTGTGATGCGTAAAGGAGAGCAGTTTCGTTTTGGAGGCATTAAAGTTTACAAGCCATTTGCTGCCCCAGTCAACCACAGATTGGAGGTCCTTTTCGAGATCAGCAGCCAAGTTAGATTTGTCAACGATACCAGAATTACTATTCAGGCAGGAGTAAATAATGGTGTCGTCCTCATAGATGGCAACTTGGGAACTGATGATATCGGGAAGGTCATTGATGAAGATCAGGAACAGTGTAGGGCCCAAGATAGAGTCTTGGGGGATACCGGCGTTCGTGATAAAGGAGCCGGAGGAGAACACGTTTAGAATGATCTTTATTTCACGGTTCGACAGAAATTATTGTATTGTCAAATAATCGCCCTGTAATGCCGTATACCTGAAGCTTACGAAGAAGACCATCATGCCAAACCCTATCAAACGCTTTCGAGATGTCTAGAGCCACGGCTCGAGCTTCTCCATTAGTATTGAGCGCTTGGTATACAAATTCACTTATGGCCGTGAGCACGCCAGCGGTAGATCGGGCAAAGCGGAAACCATATTGCTTGTAGGGAAGTAGATTATGTGAAGTAAGATGCTTAACCACTTCCACGTTGATTAAAGCCTCGAAGACTTTACCAAAGGGTGGTAGGAGACTGACGTAACGGTAGTTAGACGGTCCAGAAGGGTTGCCAGAGTTTTTAAAAGGTACAACAGATGAGGACTTCCAACAGGCTGGAAAGCAAGAGTCAGTAGTTGTAAAGTTTAGAGAGGACAGGAACCAATTCAAGAGCACATTTCTTCAGGACAGTGGCCGGTATCCCGTCCCCACCACTAACTTTATGGGAGTTTAATTTAGAGATGATGTCCAATACTATCGTTGGGGTTATGTGCCTTTCACTCAGTAGGGCCTCAGTTCTAGGGGGAAAGTCTAGTGTGGGTACCACAGATGAATCTAGCGTTGAATTGGAAGAGAACTTACGAGCAAAGCACTCAGGCTTATCAGCTGAGGAGGTCAGGGCCTCAAATTGTTTGAATAAAGTGGTTATTTAGTGTTTGCTGTTCTTCAGCACGCTTTGCAGAGCCGCCAATAATCTTTTGAACCAAACTTGCGGGACGCAATACTTTGATTCATGCTTTTGGCAAAGAGTAACTTTGCTTCTTTGAGGACATGCTTGCACTCGTTACGAGCAGTGACAAAGAGACCTCTGTTGTAATCAGACGGTATAGTCGGAAGTAGTGATTCCTGTGGGCAATCGCTGCTACATAAGCAGCTGAGAACCAAGGGGATGAGTGCGATTTCCCTTTATATTTTCTTGTAGGGATGAAAGCCTTGATTCCAGCTTTTAGCCAGAATGAGACCCCAGATGCACATTTTTGGACGAGGAGGTTAAAGACAGTATTGCTGGGTACATCACGAAAGAAATCTCGGAACGAGTCCCAATCTGCTCGTTGATAATAGAAAGATGTTCTGTTGGTAGGAGGTTCTTTACTGGGGGAGGAGTAGAAGGCGATGAAAAGAGACACGATGGCATGATCAGAGTTGCCAAGAGGGCAGAGATGAATGGCACGACAAGACTCTGGGGTGGAGGTAAAACAGAAATCAAGAATGGAAACCTTACCATCATGATTGCTGGGGAAACGCGTAGGAAAGTCAGCTTGTGAGAGAGATTAAGAGATTGGAAAGTTAAGTGTTTTTATGCCAGGAACGTCAGTTACAGAGTGTTTAAGTCATTTGGTATGGTGGGCATTAAATTCACCAAACACAAATATTTTTGCAGATGGATGCAGAGAGATAGCCTTGTCTATGTTATCGGAAATGCAATCGAGTATACCACAGTCTTTAGAGGAGAGAGAGTGATAGAGACAAGAAGTTTTAAAAATGAAAGTTCAAACTATGTCCTACCAATCTGATAATGAGTCTTTGTTTCTTAAACTTGTTCTTGAACTTGAACGTGATTCCTTCATATTCTTCATATTTTAAAAATCATTTAATTTTTGAAGATCTTAGTTGACAGGAAACAAGAAACTGAAAGAGATTTCCACAAACAAGAAATGAGAGAGAAGAAACCATCAGTATAGAACTTACGCTTACAATTAGCAATTTCAACGGTAAAATGATGAGACCAAACTGCCACTCTAGTACGGCGCTTAAATTTGTAAAGTTGATTTACCAAAGGTGAAAGCGATTTTTATTTCTGTTAATACAGAAAATGTTACACAAGGCCAAAAACGAGGGGAGGCTTGTCTTCATTTGTCCTATATCTAAACTTAACTTGCCACAATCACTGACACAAACATACCACAATATTCCCTACACCAAAACAAAATATTTTTACTTACCATTCTTACTAAAGTTACCACAATACTTTAATATCTCTATGAAGTCCTAACTAGTCTCCATATGCACAATTTGTCTCTGCGTGGGGAGGCTAAAATAAAGATGAAAGCTCATCAGAACAATTACAATAAAAGTATTTATAGAAGGAAAAGGGAAGCTATGTTATGGCATTGGGAAACTGACTGAAGTCGAGATGCCAGGTCAAGACCAATAACATGGGAGATTCATATTTGGATTCTGTCAAGAATTTCTGGAAGAGTAGCAGAAGCACCAGACCAGATGTGATAGCAATATTCGATCTATGCACGGATGGTAGATATATAAATGTACAAGACATGTTGGCGAGAAAATTGTCTAGCACAACAGAGTGAATCGACTTTCCTGGCAACAGACCTAGCAGTTGATTTAATATAATCGTTCCACTTCGTGTCACTCGAAAATAACAGACTGGGGTGAATAAGCTGTTGGATGAATGAAATGATGTGCTTCTTTAGAATGTCTTCCTTATAACAAATAACAGTGACATTTTTATTATTAGCCTAGCACTTCGATTGGTACAGCAGACTCCGCAATTAAACCACCACCTTCAAACTTTCTTGTTGGTTGTAGACATTCTGTTGTTTTCATTTGACCTAACACATCAACGAAGCTAATTTTGAATCAGAGAAAAAATACAACTTCAGAGACGGTGACATTCTGGAAGAAATGAATGTATTTTTTTAGTCGTACTTGTCATCAGTGATTAAGGCTTGAGTTTATAAACGAACCACACATGACAAATTGTTTGTACGCCTACACGACAGCATGATTGAAGACATTTTCTTCTCTGTAAATAAAATTCTTGCACATTGCACCATTTTTTATATTAATGTTTACCGAGGAAAATGCCCATGTGCCACTCAAGCTAGAATGTTACGGTGTGATGTTATAGCAGCGCAATTCAATTCAAGAAATCTACTTGATGGGTTTAGAGAGGAAAGATAACAGTTAACGCTAGACTAGAAGAGGTGAAGAATGTAGTGATTGGGAAAACACCCTGCCGAAAGTCTGTGCCACAAAGCAGTAGTTCTTGGGAAGAAGTTGTTCGAGTAGAACTTCCTCTTTACTCATGGAATACGAAAGGGATTGGGGATGATTCACTCTTGTGTACGTCGCATGGCTGGTCACTGTTTTAAAGGTCAAGGTGTTGGGGCCTAAATAATGTAGCTCGTCAGAACACATGGTATAGAAATAGCGATAGATCAGCAAGAGGCTCGCGGCGTTTCATCTGTGGCTTGTAGGGCAGAAAATAATTAATCACCCACAAGGCCGCGTAGGCGCTTTTGAACGCTATCGAGACAGACACGTGAGGACTGGACAGCTCCAGTCAATATATAGCAACAATACTTAATTTTCGGCTTCATCTGACTCTTATAATAGCGGGGGTCAGATACCTACTTGGACGGCACAATAAACTAACCATTTTCTTAGCATCTTTCGCAATGGATCGAATATATTATTTCCACTTGAGGTCTGCGGAGAATCTGAGTCCCAATAGATGTTCAAGACAATGAGCCTCCCTAAGAAAATATCCATCTATCATGATAGGTGAACGTTTGGGGGTGCTCGGTGGTGGAAGAACGTTACTAGTTTGCTTTTGTCTGTATTGTATTTTCAAAGTAAATCTTTCCCCCATTCGGCTACCTGGGCTAAGTGAGATGACCTGCTAGGTTCTCGTTTTCCAGATCTTTGGTGATGCACCGATAAACTGTTGTATCATCCGCATAGTAAATCACTAATTATGGGAGTATACTCTTGGGTAGATCCATTAATATATAATAGAATGAAAGTTAGAGTGAGAGGAGAACCCTGTGAAACGCCGACATTGATCTAATAAGCTTCCGATGATTGGTCGTTACAACTAGCTCCACAGATCTACCTGTTAGGAATCACTTGACAATTGAGTCCTTTCAGGGATTACATAATTGGAGAGTTTATGTATCAGCCCCCGATGCCACACCTTGCCAAAGGCCTAGGATATATCCAAGGCAATGAACAGTTAGTTGCAGCCATTTTGACTACTTTTTTTTATGACGCTTCAAATGTATCATAGGAAGAAAATGAGTAACTACCGACATCGAGGTTCGAGCGTGATACTCTGGACTTATGAATATATGTTTTCCGCCAAGTGTATAAATAGCGTTGTCAGGCTACTGACTGCAGTGATTGTTGAGTGACAATTGAGTGGAACTATCCAGTCGAATTAGTGTGTACGTTGATGATTTGGGATTTGATTTAAGATTTACTGGACATTAAGCCGAGTCGCGCTACTAACAAGATATTCACTGAAATGGTTGATTATCTTTGGTTGACTTTTACTTCCTTGTTCTTGTTAAGTATTTATTTACGGTTGTAATTAAATACTGTTTTATCTTAACATTGAAGTCTTGAGTTATATTTAATTATTAACGGTCACCGTACATCACAAAAAAATGAAAACTTTTTTCTCAACCCAATTTTGTGATTGGTATTGTAAATGGTGGGCAATACAGTTAAAATTTCTTTCGTTTTTGTACTTCTGAAGTTATCTTCTTTCCCTTTGTTTTGAGTATTTACTAATTATTTTCTTTGTGAATGCCATCAGCACTGAAATGTATAGATTAAATCTTCCATTATATAATTAAAACTCTTCCGCTCACAAAGGTATCAAGCGTGATTCTGTGCAATTTTGCTGGAGGTGATGAAATTCTCGGTTTTTTCAGATCTTGAAAAATAGTTGAACTTTGGAACTAAAAATAAAGAACTGTCATCTTTCCATAGAGAATTAAACTTTCTAAAACTCATTCCTAGTAAGAAAAACAATATTTCAAAATTGGGATGTAAGTCAATATTTTATATATTTAACCTGGTCAGCAACAACGTCTTATTCGTAGGGTTATATTAAAAGGTGATATGTGATTACATTTAATTGGGAACCAGTAAAAACAAGAGGGTAAGGAACCATTGCTGGAAGTCGGGGCAGCTCTGCTGACGTTTTGCGCTCTAATCATTTTGCACGAATAGTGGATATTCTCTGAATTTCAAAGCGTTTTACGATTTTGATAAAGATACGCCACTAATTTCAATCTGAAATTGCATTATAAACAGTAATGCTGTGGATCAATTACGCGATCTGGTGAATTAATAATATAACGAAAGAAAACCTCATTGCTTTTCTAGTCTGTGCTCTTAAAATTTACTTTTCTTATCTGCGTGTGACCTTAATTTTGACGTATGAAGAGATGGCTCACTTTCTATAACAGAAGCCACATCACTTGAGGACTTTCAACAGCAACAAAAATCTAAAATGGAAAGCATATGTAACTCGAAGAGAACATAATAACATAATAAAGATGCTGTCTTTCAGAACTACTACAGCTTCTTCCCAAGAACCGCTGTGTTGTGGAACAGACTCCCAACAGAATAATTTCCCTATCACTACAACCTTGACCTTCTCAATGTTGGGGTTGACCGTTATCTTTCTGCATAGCTCAATGAATTCACTTCTTGCCCGTTCATCCTTTATAAAACACGGCGCAGTAACCCTCTACCTTGAGTGACTCTTTGGCCTTTTATTGGATCAACATCAGTGTAAAAACTTCAAAGAAAAGGTTAAATGGAAACGCACCATTAATACTGGAAAAATGATAACAGGTACCTGTTTTCCTGAAAAATTATTTTCAGAAAGATTTATATAAATATAACTGAAATTAATACTTGTTGCTTGGTTAATAAATACTGAATGTTTCCTTATAAGGAAACGGATAATATTAACATTACCGTAAGGCTATGCAAGAATAGAATGACCTAAAAATTTAGATTTTTTTCTAACCAATTCACCCCAAGCAAGGCGATAATGCCACTAAGACGCAAGGAGCTACGGGGAATGAAAGATAATAAAAAGATTTTACAAAGAACCGGAAACCCAATCCTAAACAGACAACAATGGATAGAAAAAAAACAACTGTTGTTCAAAAGACCGGAGAGGAGTGTAAACAGAGCAATAATTTGGAGAGATATGCGATATTCGGACCAAAAACTATTTAACCTTGATACGTTTTCTAACTCGTCATTTGTGAAAAAATAATACTTTTTTTTTTTAACTCTGCTTCTTTTTTTGGGAGGGGGTTCGTTCAGCGGCAACTGAAGTTAACGTGAGAGGCAGACATTTTTATGTGGAATTAATCAGCGACTTCATTAAACCACAAGAAGACTGGTTTTGAAGAAAATGGAAGGGAAATGTTGGCATTTGAGAACTGGGGAAATGATGATAAAGATATCGATATATACCAGCTAAGTCTGGCACAAGGTCAAATACCTACGGAGTAGACTGCGCATAGAAATAACCAGACAGAACTACGGTTATTTACCTACCGGTGATTA
>CAHIKZ030000476.1:1650000-1777583 GCA_903632075.3 Acanthosepion pharaonis
TCAGTGGCAGAACACTACTTCGTGTGCATTTTCATAATCGTTGTGCAACTGCTTTCTCGAAACCTGTAAAAATACGGGTTCAACCTCTATTGCCATACAGCTAACATCTGTCATGGGTCAGAAATATAAAGTAGGAGGTATTACTTTCGAATCTATCTATCTATCTATCTATCTATCTATCTATCTATCTATCTATCTATCTATTTCAGTCTATTCATATCTATCTATCTACCTCTCTTTCTTTTCTATCTCTCTCTCCCTCTCTCTCTCTATATATATATATAAACATATATATATATATAAGTGGATCAATGTTCATATCTAACTAACTAACTAACGAACTTTCTTCTGGTGTCATGAAAACTATTACTGTCGTTCGAGCAACACATTTACTGCAGACAGTATCAACAGTATATATATATATTCCTACTTCAAATTTTAGCGGATTTGAGTAGACGATCCGCTTAGGTTACTAAAATGCAGGTATCAACTAAATAATATATATATATATATATATATATATATATATATATATATATATATATATATATGAGTGAGCGCTGATGTCAGGACAAAGTCAGGACCATCTACTTCGTGCTTGAACGCATACTTTAAGCCATTCATATCTAATCTATCGCGGAAACTGACAACAACACCTTAAAATTTGATATTTTATAATTTTTTTTAAGTAAAAGATAATATTTTAGTAACTACTGTGTATTTGCTTTTTTATTTTGAATAAAGATAATCACTTAACTATACAAAAGTATCCTACAACAGCATCATATTTTGTTTTCGTCAATAAAACCACCAACTGCCTTAATTAATACTTTACAAATTCTTAACATTCTTTCCAGCATTTTTTGAAAAAAAAGAAAAGAAAGGTAGATGGCAGGCATTCCCAATCATTTTTCAAGTATTGAACGACCTCAATTTCACTCACTGTGTATTCTCTTCGAACTCTCATATCCACTGTAACGTAAACAAAAAGAGTGTATTACATGCCGAGAAAATGTTGGGATGGGGGCAATGCCCTTGACCACATATCAATCCTAATTCGAGCAACATGGTAATGTCGGAGCATATTGTTTGGGGTGGACTGAGGGGGGCTTTTATGGCGGACTTGTCCGCAGCTGCATTAAGTCGCGGAATACGTCAAGCTTTTGGATATAATGCTGTGAATGAACGCACCGACAGGCATTTGTCCCAGAAGTTCAGGTCCAGAGATCTGTCCCTTTGTGCTGCATGTCCTGGATGATGAGGTCCTGAAGTCGGCCTTAGCGAGGGAAAAACAGTCAACCTTGTCAAACGCTTTCAGGATTCCGATGAAACAGCCAAACTTCACCATACCCACATAGGGAAGTCGTACAAGTTGAGCAAGCGTACCCCATACACTGTCGGGAGCCAACAAGCAACAACGAGTGGCAGACTGTTTTTCGGTGCTTTCTCGACACCTACACATATTTGATCGAGTGCCCACTAGTGATAAAAGATGTCTTCTGTATGACACTCACAAGCGTACCGGACTTTGGTTGTTGCTACTGGTGCCTGTGCCTCACACTAAAAGACCAGCTCTACACCCATATTTCATGCTATGTATCAGGTTGACTAGTCAACTAGTCGATAAGTGGTGCACTATGAGCAGCTACCAATGAACTGAACTGCGGATCTGTACCCGCAGCAGTTGGTACGTGTACAACAGGCACTGAAGATTGACTAACTGCAAGGTTGTACTGATCTTCTATGACAATGTCAGGCCACATGTTGTTCGAATGTATAGGGATAGCATACGCCGACTTGTCATCCATTTTACTCACCGGAACTTGAGCCAACAGATTACTACGTCTTCTATTCCCTGGACAACCAACTTCGAGGGAAATACTTTGTAAATGAGGCAGACATATAACAGGTACTCACAAATTTCTTTGCGTCCAAGACAACTGATTTTTACTGCCAGGGCATTGCGCAGCTAGACGCATGTTGATAAAAAGTTCTGGATGCCGATGAGGACATTGAGGGCTAACGGCATGTCAAATTTGCCGTATACTTTTTGTTGTAACCTAGAAAATGTTACTGAAGGAGGTTGGAAATGAAATGGTAATCTTTATAACATCAATACTCAATTACAATACTCGCCAGCGGCGTGAAGTAGATAAACCAGTGCTGCTGGTGGACTAGTTAGACAGCATATTACCCCCACTTACAAGTGTCCAACGTATTTATGAGGATTGGGACATACTCAATAGTGTTCATAGGTACGGTGTATAACAATATTTTTTTTAATAAATCAAATACAGCAAGGACTATTTTAGCTATCTTGTAATTCAATGGGTGATAAGTCTGGAGATTGAGGCGGCTAAGTCATAATTCATAAGATGTGTTCCTTTTTTTTTTACTTGAATTCATCAAAATCATTTTGTTAGGGGTCGTTGTGTTTAAATTTGATCTTTTTTCCCCAATGATGCGTAAACCAGATGGTATATGATGCGTTTGCAAAATCGAAAGATATTGTTCTTTTTTCATGACGTCCTTGACCTGAATCAAATCTCCAGCCCTCTCTTCCCCAAATCATCCTCAAACCATAACATACCCACCACTATGCTTAATTGTTGAAGTCACACATCCATCTTTTATTTGGGCTTTCTTCTAACATACACTGTCGTCTTACTACCAAAAATTTCAAATTTACACTTATCTGTCAACAATAGATTTTGCCACTCTTTCAATGCTCAGTTCTTATGCTTTTATTGCCCATAATAATCATTTCTGCTTATTTAACTTCCGCAACAAAGGTTTCTTAATGGCTATTCATGCCTTGAGCCCAACTGATCTAAGTCGACTTTTCATGCTTGAGAGCGACACTGCTTTCTGTAGTGAGGAATTAAGTTCAGCTGTCAACTCTGAAGCAGTTTTACTTCTATTTTTTTTTTTGCGTTAAATAATCAAGTGCTTATCATCATCAGCAGTTGTTACTTTTGGTGCTCCAGCTCTTCTTCTGTTAGATTCTAACTGCCTTTGTAAAGAATATTGCAACCCATGTTTAGAAATCTTCAACTTCTTTTAACTTTAACTTTGATAGTGGCCTTATTTGAATGATATTTCAATGTTAACCCTAATCTCAATACTTTTGCCATTTCGTGCAAATTACTTATAAAACAAAAATTAAAAAAAAATGTATATGAAAAAATTGTCTTAATGGCACAATCTTTTTTCTCTTCGAACAGAAATGTTTCTCATGCAAAGTATTCATAATTTATCAAAATGTAGCGTGGATAGACTAATACAAATTTGAACGTTTTGCTTGTAAGAAGAGCTTGGTGTAAGACTGGCAAATAAAAACAAATACACTGTAGTTTCTGAAATTTTATCTTTTATTTAAAATATAAAAATATCTCCTTTAAAGGTGTTTTTTTAGGCATACAGAGGGCCCAAATAAAAATATATATATATATATATATATATATATATATATATATATATATATGCAATAAAAAGCGTGAAACCCATGGTTACTAACTCATATCCATACAATATGAATATATACATACATACATATATATATATATATATATATATATATATATATATATATGTGTGTGTGTGTGTGTATATCTATGAAGAAATATAGTTTTAATGTTTTGCTATATTTATGGGATAAAGTGCTCAATATAAGAGATAGAACGTATGTTAATATAAATATAAAAGTGAACATTGAAGTCAACACTCAGAGGCGACAGGCTGTTTCAGGCCGCCTGACGATTGCTATATATATAAATGTAATGAGGATGAAAATAATATAAATTCTAACGTTCACAGCATTAATTCAAATAAGGGCTCCATACCAAGAGTAGCGCAATAATTATTACAAATAATTTTTACATACGGACAAAAACAATTACCCACTACAAAGATGCATTCTTGTTTCGATGCGGTTGCATCTCGACTGGTGAGAACCAAAAATATTTATGAACAATTCTATTTACAAGCAAGCCGCTTATGAAAAAAAAAACATTGGGAGAAACACCTTAAGAGGAAACGGAGAAGGGTAAAGAAAAGGGAAAAAAGAGAAAGAAAGGAAAGAGGGTGACACAGTAAGACAATAGTATTGGTTGATAGCAGTTTGGGCGGTGAAGAAATGTTGAAGCTTTAAGACAAGGGCCTAGACCCGAAACGTTTAAAACAAAGCGGAAGCGTCTGCTACAGTTTTGATACCGTTAAAAGTCCGACAATTATTTTAAGACATTTTTATGTTTATACATTCTTTTTATAGATACAAATATTTAAGTAAATGCTCTGTTTATAATAAACATTATTAAACAACATTTACCGGCCTGAATGTTCGAGAAATGTTCATAGAAAATATTCGTTCTGCTATGAATTGTCGGACTTTCTCCATTTCATTATATGTGACGTCATTTGGTTACATTTGGATACGCAATGAGGAGATATGAATGTACATGGAAGATTGTAGTTTAAAAGCAGTAAAATCGATATATATATATATATATATATATATATATATATATATATATATAGTACAAACTTTCATAACTGAATCAATAAGCTGTCAGATCCTCATACGTCGAAACCGACTGGAGAGTCCATTATATATATATATATATATATATATATATATATATATATATATATATATATATATATCTATATCAGTAGATGAAATAAAATACTGTTTAAAATAAAATGAACGACTACTTAAATATGGACATCCATTATAAATAACGTTTAAAATATATATATATATATATATATATATATATATATATATATATATATATATGTAGTCTCTTGGATCAGTACCGAGAGCATGTCATGGCTACAGGACCGAGCTCATCAATTCTATCAACGATCCAGATGTAATGACCCACTTATGTAAAATATCGCAAATTCTGTTTTTGAATATTGGCTGTTACATGTTGTTATATTCTTATTTACAAGCGTTGTCTTGTTCTGCGTATATAGCTACCATCATATTGATACTGGTAATAGTTAATTACAGGTGTAATATATTTATTACATTAATAATATATTTCTCACGGGAGTATTATGGTGAGGAGGCAGCATATCCTTACATCTCTTGATCATTAAGACAATACGTGAATTCGCTAAAATTCTCTCACACACGCAAAAATTTGTTTAGTAAATGTACTAACTTCAAAAATCCACAGTATACAGAAATAAACAGGGTAGTAATATATTTGTTGGGTTTCACAAGCAATATTTTTCCTATTATTAAAGAAAAACAAATTGCTATTTTTGTTATATCGATGACACTTTTATTGCATTCTGTAGTAAGGTTGGGTCTAAGAATTTTCATCATCTCGTAATCGAATTAGACTACACATTTCGATTTTCTTATGAATAAAACCAATTGTGTTCTTTCTTTTTTGGATACATTTGTGAACCAATCAGATTTTATATTTCTTACGCCAACGTACCGTAAACCAAACTTCATTGGTTTATACAACTTCGGGAAAACTTTTGCACCAAGCAGCGAAAATCAAATTTCATTAAAACGCTGGCCCATCGTGGCCTGCTAATCTGCTCGAAGACAAAAATAAATTCGGAAATTGAATTTATCAAGAATGTTTTCAGGGAAAATGGATACCCTCTTGATATTATTGAGTCGAACATTTGTACAAAAAATGACGTAATTTGAACAACGCAATTTAACTGCGTCTCAAAATTGTCCTGTGTATTTGAGCATACCATTGATTGATGAAATCAGTATGAGGTTTGCAAAACAAATTTCAGCTCGTGTGAAAAATCATTTGTGTGCCAATCTATGAATTGAATTTACTATCCAAACATTTTACTGTTTTTAGAAGATTATATTGCGCCAGTCTTTGACATGAAACTTGAAAATCAGTATTTGAAATCCTGGGTGGTTACCGGCCTCGAATAATGTATAAGAGCATTGGTGAAAAATACTCAACTGTTAAGAACACTTGAAAAGTAGTGGGGTATTCACCTAGCTTAGTTTAGTTTTGCTCTGTGACAGAATTACAGATCTCCAATGAGGATCGAACTGTGTCTTCTAGAAGTGGTCAGCAAATTTATCAAATAAATTCTTGCTATACAGCAAGCACACCTTTAATATTTGTAGCTGAGTTCGACAAAATCTGATAATAATAGCAAACCCCGTTGACAATCGAAACATCGACACGAGGGTCTGTGCGATTTAATTTGTAAATTATAAAAAACAAATGTACATTATTAGTTATTTTAAAATATCTAAAATCTTATTAAATATGTTTTGAAAAATAATTTTGTATATATGTATATATATTTGGTTAAATTTTTACCTTGAATTTGCCGATTTTCGAATTATCTGAAATCATTTTTTAATTTTGATTAAAGATTATAGCGGAAATTTGGAAAAACACAAAAGAACTTGGTTCAAATAGTAAAAATAGAAACCAATTTGTTTTTTGGTTTTTAAATCCATCCCGCTATGGATTAAATAGTAGGGCAGACTGGGTTCTCTCTCCTTGAGATGACAACCAGTCTAGGAAAAGGAAAACTGAAGTCAAAACTAACCTTGACAAAGACGCATCACTGTAAATATGGCACCCTTACGATTCTGCTCATTACGGGATATGTGTGTGTGTGTGTGTGTGTTTGTCTGTGTATGTGTGTTAGTACAGTATGACTCCGTTGTCAACGGTAGATAGGGTGCCTAACAGGTGTCGTAATCTGCGGATAATAGCGAGTAATTTATGTATGTCCAATATGTTTCCCGTACCCAGTAAGCACTTTGGATAACAGAGCAGCCACAAATCCCCCGATTGACAATTTATTTATTTTTCCATTTCTGATGACTTACAATTTCATGGCTTTGAGGACATTTATATTGTTTTTTTTTGTTTTTTTAAATATATATACAAATTATTAATTTAAAAGACTTATGCCAAAGTATTTCATTTTTGTTTATATGTTAATGTTTTGAAATATATTCTGATAACAAAGTTTAATAAAAGTTTTGAACCTGAAAGTTTTCTTGATTGGACCTACAAGCGGTGGCATCTTCATTGATGGTTATTCTACGGGAAGTGACGTTTTCGCTGTTGGTTATTCTACAAGCGGTGACGTCTTCGCAGTAAGGTTATTCTTCGGGCGGAGACGTCTACGCGGTTGGTTATTCTACGGGCAGTAACGTCTTCGCTGTTGTCTATTCTACGGGCGGTGACGTCTTCAATGTTGGCTTTTCTACGGGCGGTGTCTTCGCTGTTGGCGAATCTGCAGATGGTTATGCTTTTGTGTTTGATGTTTCGGCTAATGGTGAGTTTTTCATGCTTGGCGATTTTATAGAAGATAAATAATCAATGTTGACGATACTATAGATGGTGAGGTCCTTCAAGCTTGCGTTTTGTGCATTATACGTCCTCGACATTGGCGACATTATGGATGGTGAGTTATTTGATATTGTCTATGCTACAGGTCGTTGGGTCTTCGCATTTGGATGATGAAATCCTCGCGGTAGGTAATCCTGAAGATGGTGAGATTCTTGACGTTGAAACATTTGTGGATAGTGGGGTCTTTTGGAGTATGCAGATGATGAGTTCAAAATGTAGTAGGTTAAATATACCCTTGCGTTGCCATCCACCAGTCTAAGGTAGTGCTTCTCAAGCACTGCGGCTCACCTTATTGTTGCAGAGGAAGAGGATAGCAGGTGAGGCGGAAGAGGATAGCAGCTGAGGTGGAATAATTAAAAGAGAAGCAAAGATTTAGAAACAGTCTCAAACAATTCATATGCCAAAAATAGATATGATTTCAAAATTTAAAATATTATTATGGACTAGTAGTAGAGCCCGGCGTTGCCCGGTGATGTAACAGTAAGAGATAGATCAAGTATCGACCATCATAAAGACTGAAAAATAAAATTGACAAAGATTATTGTTTAAGGTTGACGGACACGCATGTCTTAATTAGTTTTTTTCTGTTTTTTTGTTTTTTTTTACGAATTGGTCAAACCCAAACTCAAACAAAAACATTGTTTTCAATCGTTATGAGTCTATCGATTGAATAGAATTTTATTATAAACAATTGTCTTGTAAACAGAATTTTTAAAGTATTCTGAATGTAAAAATAAAGAAAAAAGTGTGCAAGACAATAAGAAACACTACCTGCCAAAAAAAGTGAAGTTTTGTTGAAATTGGTTGAAAAATGTAGGAAATCCGATCCCATATATAAACGAACACACACACACACACACACACACACACACACACACACACACAACCTGAGTTTTATAATAAGTATAACTCAATATGAGTTGTCCTCCTTTCATTCTCGCGATGCCTCTTGATCGTGTTTTTAAATTGATCTTTGCAAAAACAATTGTGTTTTTCAAATTTTTGCGGCTGCCAGAACCACCGCAAGGTAGTTTTACGTAGTCCTGTGAAGTTTTGTTGAAATCGGTTGAATAAAGGAAATTCGATCAAATATATAAACGAACAGACACACACACACACACACACACACACACACACACACACACACACACACAACCTGGGTTTTATAATAAGTATGATTACTTGTAATTGCATGCATGAGTCCCAATATAAATGGATGTAAATAATCATTAACCGATTTTATCATTGTGATATTTTTGCATTATATCGAATATTAAGAATATAATAACTCGGATCTGCAAATTAGAAACCAGAGTTATCAATGATAATGTTCTGATTCATAACCACGGTTATCTCCCTTTAACCCTCTGTGTGTGTGTGTGTGTGTTTTTTTTTTAATGTAATTTTTATCACATAAAATTTGGTGATGCGCGAGTAAATTTTCATTTCAAAAATGCGCCCCACTGAAAAAATGTTTAGGGACCACTGGTTTAAGGAGACATTAATGTAGGAGTCTTTAGAGATTTGCTTCTACGTCAAAATCCACCTGTCATTTTTGCCGATAGCTCGAATTGGCACTGACTCACCTGCAGAAGGTGCCTGAAGTTGACGCGTGACACATCCAACCATCTTAAGAGTTCCATTTCGGATTTGTGTAGTTTTTTTTCCTTAGCTTTCTCTTCACCGGAAGATATACACAAGATACTAGGGGTTGAATTCAGAAAGGTCTTTTTCTAGACCAGCTCCCAACCAAGACAAAAGAGCCCAGTCTGTCCAACTTTTCAGACATAGTTCATCAGCACAATGATTGCAATTTTTGCGCCGATAACCTTTATGCTATCCTCACCAAATGTAACACCAAAAGTTAAATTATCCGATCAAATATAAGTCATTTAAGTGTCATGCATTATTTGTTTTCGATTGTAATCTTCTGTTTTATTTTCATTTCTATAAAAAGGAATTTTGTAGACCGATCAATTCTTCGGCCTTCAAGCAAAACTGTAAAACTTTGAAAGTAAGATGTCAGTGTTGGTTACCTAAGATCTAAGAAGTCGTCCTTGAAAGACGAGGTTCTGAACTATTTGATATGAGTTCAAGTCCAGATTAAAGCTGTAAATATTTTATCAAAATGTTCCCAGTTAATTATTAATTTTTAACTGTTTTTTCTTTCATCTTATTTTCGTTCTATCGCAGTAGGTGGAACTATATTTCTGTTGTTTTAAGCCTTTTCTTCATCTGTCGAATATTCACTACCACATAAATAGATACATCCAAAGATCGCAATGATAACTTTAGATATGTGGTTTGTGATTGAGCTGACTATCTACACTGGGTTTGCATGGATCACCAGCTGGTTTCTATAACAACTCTATTTAGATAAATTTGCTGATACCTTCTAGTATTTCACCGCTATCATATATTTTCTTTTTCATTTCCGTAACTTTCTGAAATCATCTAAGGATGTCATTATCTCTTACAATCTTATAGGTTATTGCTGTTTTCGTTAGATGAATTTAATTTTGAAAACTGATAATTTATTATGGACCTTACCTGCTCATAAAGCTGATCATGGTATCCATTTAATAGCAGAAAGAGTTAAATTCTCAGCGGATGGTCTTGCATTGGGCGGAATTCAAATTTGTTTGCAACCAATAAATATGGCACAACTTATGTAGACTTGTCCACACGTAAACTTGGGGAAAATATTTTGAGTAATAATTATTGTACACTAGCAATCATTAAACATTGCTGAAGCCCCAATATTAACCATAATCTAGAACATTTTTTTATCAATTTCGTAGATGTGGGGGTGTTCATAATATAAATACACTCAAGAATCGATTTATGACTTTTTACAGACTTAGTGGGACTTAATTTACATTATTTACATTATTCGGACTGTTGTCCTCATCTTTTTCGCTATATTTATCACAACGTTTCGGCCGTTGTACGCTCCGGCCTTCTTCAGGTGGTTGGAATGTCGAACTGAACCCTTTATTTCGCTCACTGGGGTGGACTGTTCTAGTTCCACGTGCCATGGATGTCAGTTATCAGTTATCTCCTGTCTCTGAAAGTTCTCCACTGCCTTAACCGGGTATTGAACTCACACTCATTGGGTCTTGTCACTAGACCTAACCAACGCCTTTATCCACTGTGCCATGTGTCCGTATGGCGAAAAAGATGAGGACAACAGTCCGAATAATGTAAATAATGTACATAATACCTCGTCTCAGAAATATAGACAGGGACTTAATTTGTTATTTACAAATGTTAAATTTGAAACTGTTTCCGTCATAGATTTCTGCATATAAAATATTTTTTTTGGAATTTTTTGATTTTTTTCAAACATTCTAAAAACATTTCTAAAAACATTTTGAGGGAGAATTTTTTCGGAAACACATGCATTAACATTGGAAGTAATACTTATTTATCTTAAATGAAGAATAAACCAATACATACTTCCATTAATGTATAATAGTTTTTAGTAAGAAATGCGTATATCCGTCTGTTCTTTATTTTTGCGCACATTACAGTTAAGTCCAAATAACTCTGTAAAAGGTCAGATTTATTTTATATTGCATTTATATTGAAGTTATATTCTCCTAAATTCTGACACCACCACTTGGGGGAGCCATCGAATTACTATATATTCTTGACGAGACCCTGACCTCGTTCTCTCTTTCTCTTTTTTTTAATTTTCCGCGAACTACGATCTTGTAAGCTCTCGCAGAAGATAAGCATTTCCTCTTGTGGGAGACAGCATGAACATTGTAAACACACGCACACACGAACGTACAATCATCCACTGGAACAAGAAATTTCCACACATACACGTTAATGTCTTTGTCTATTGTAAATTCTTTTGTTGTTTAATACATATTTGTTTGTTTGTATATATATATATATATATATATATATATATATATATATATATATATATATATATATATATATATGCGTAGGTATGCAGAAAATAGAAAAAGAACACGTTGGGCGCATAATCCAGGGTTCCTTAACTAAGGAAGAAACAAACATAATTCTCAGTGCAAAGAAATCTGTCCTCATCCATAATGGGGACCAGTGGATTAAAAACACCAATGACAACTTTGACATCACCATGGGATCTCTAGACTCTGCTGAATCGGTCTATTTATACTGTACAATCTAACCGCCCAACGTGAACTAGACGTTGGAGACATCGGGCTATACAGAGATGACGGGCTCATGGTAGTGAGGAGCTCCACAAACTTTAAAACAGAGAAAATTAGAAAGATAATTTACAAGGAATTCAGGAAACTAAATTTAAAAACAATAGTCAACACAAAATTAAAAAGAGTAAACTTCCTAGACGTAACCCTAGACTTAACAAACAACATCCACCTACCTTACAGAAAACCTAATACTAATCCCCTGTATGTACATCCTAAGTCAAACCATCCTCCATCTATAATTAAGCATATACCCGCATCAATAGAGAAAAGAATAAGTATGAACTCGGCAAATAAGGAAATATTCCAACAACACAGTAGTTTTTACAACACAGCCCTGAAAAATAGCGGATACAAAAACGCTGACATAACCTATAGAAACGATAGTACCAATAATAAGAAAAACAGGAAAAGAAAGATCATCTGGTATACCCCCTCCCCCCGTACAACCAAATGGTCAGCACCAAACTAGGCCATAAGTTCCTAGCTTTAATTGAAAAGAACTTTCCCACTAATAGAAAACTTAGCGACATCTTTAACAAAAACACCTTGAGACTGAGTTACAGCTGCACTGAAAGTATAGAAAGAATCATAAAAAGACATAATAAGAAAATCCTAGAAAAACACGCAAACCAAAACAGTAATAAAACACATAAACTAAAATTGGATAAAAATAACGAAAAATTATGTGATTGTAGAAACCCTAAAAACTGCCCGTTGGAAAATAAATGCCTCACAAAATCTGTGGTATACCAGTGCACTATCTCATCCATTGGGAGTCCTAACACTGATAAGATATACATAGGCTCAACAAAGAATAATTTTAAAATTAGATGGAGGCAACACAAGAGCTCCTTCAACAATATTCAAAATAGAAATCAGACATTTCTATCCCAATATTTCTGGCATCTAAAAGAAACGAATAAAACACCAAAAGTAAAATGGAAAATAATAAATAAAACAAGAACCTGTAAAACCTGGGATGACCCATGCCCTTTATGCTTACAGGAAAAACTACACATCTTTAAATTTCTAAATAATGAAAAATTATTAAACCATAGGCAGGAGTTAACGGTTTTTTGCAGACATCAACAAACTTTCGCATTAAATAATTAGCATAAAAAAAAAAAATCCCATAGCTAAGTAAAATTCTTAAACGCAAAGCCAAATCATTACTTAAGCCATTATCAAAGATGTCAATTACAACATATTAAGCAATATAGGGGCAAGACAGTGATGATAGTCTGTCATTTATTACATAGATGATTTCTAAGCAACGATAAACACGCGCATATAAGACGCTAGAAGCGAAAATCGCACCGCATCTCATGACGTCACACATGACCACACGAGAGTGAATTGGAAAAGTATGAAGTATGGAAAACCATTGGTATAAACCAATGGCTTCTGTTACCAATTATAGACATTTAAGAATATTTGTAATGGCTTAAGTAAGCCGAAAGATTAGATTGTATTAAAAAAATATGGATCAATATTGTGAATTTCTTTCTTAGTTCAACGATAATATTATTAAACTTATCAGACGTTACGAAAAAAATTTACATAAAATAGACAACACTTGTCTATATTATTTAATGAAACGTGTATGAATGAAAAATATTGCCTAAATACAAAATATATATATATAAATACATATATATATATATATATATATATATATATATATATATATATATATATAGGTAGTAATCGGTTGATATAATCCAGGTGAGTCCTATTAACACAACATAGAATATGAAATATGTTAAAACTGACTCAGAAAAGAGCGCTCCATGCGTATTTTCAATAAACAGAGCAAATTTTCTTTACAATTGGAATTAAGATACCTTTACGATTTTGCAGTTCACGGAAAAAATTTTGCCAACTGATTTACAGTAATGCCTGAAATCACATTAGTTATTTTAGCTATACTTAAAACTAGGTACATAAAACTAAATAACATTTTTACAGATTATTTCTATCGCAAATAAAAATAAAGTCATAAGTTTTTAAAGTGCGCACAAACATTATGGACACCCTGTATATATATATATATATATATAGATATGTATGTATGTATGTATGTATGTATGTGTGTGTGTGTGTGTGTGTGTGTGTGTGTGCAGGTATGTAGAAAAAAAGAACATGTTAGTTAAATAATCTAGGGTTCTTTAGTATTTTTGTTTATTAAAAAAAAAACAGTGCACCATACAGAAGTAGAGCTTAGATTATAATTATTTAAAAAAAAATAACATTCCTTTGCTACATAAGAGTTCTCATGTTTCAAAAACGAGAGCCGAAACCCTCAATATAATTATTAAAATTAAATTGAATTAAAGTAACAAGCCCTGTTTCATCCTCAAGCGAAAATTTAGGAATTCCTAAATTTTAATAATTTTATTGAGGGTTTCGGCTCTTGTTTTTGAAACATGAGAACTCTTATGTATCGAAGGAATCATATTTTTAAAAACAATAATATATATATATATATATATATATATATATATATATATATATATATATATATATATATATATATCGGTTCTTATTTTCTTTTAATTTATTTTGTAGACTCATTCCTGGGAGTCTGCCATATTCGTTGTGGGTAATTTTTCCAGGAGTACACATTTCACAACGCGCGTATATACATTTACACGGCCTGCAACAATATTATGAACAGGACCCACTTCTAAAATAATAAAAAAAAAATCAATATTTTTATTATTCTGACAAATTTCGAGGTTCGAGGGAGGTTTAAGGAATGTTAATCTTCAGAAATTATTCTCGGAATTTGTGTTCTATTTTTCTCCAACGGAACCAGTTTATCTAAGTTGTGATATAAATAAATACTTAAGATAAAAATATCGTATGCCATTTCCTTATAAACTTCAAGGGAGGTAACTTCAATTATTGTTATACAGAATTACTTCCCCTAAATTGCTATCATTGTCAATGTTGTGAAATAATTTTTTGAAACAAAGCAACAAAAACAAAAAACAAAAACATTCCAAATTCTTATATTAAAGTAGGTACCTCCACAAAATTGCTACAAAAAAAAATATAGCATGAAAAAAAACGATGTAATAAGTTTTTATCGGCTTAAATATATATATCATTCTTAAGAAGAAACACCAAAGTATTTTTTGATTATTTTTAAAAATTTTTACTCATTCTTATCAGGTCCGAAATTTTATTTAAAAAGTTGTTTATTTCTGTCATCAAAATTCTTAAAAAAGTAGCTATCAGCCATTTTTTTTCTAATTTTGTAAACAAGTTAAAATCCTCGTTTATAATTATTCCAAAAAATCAATTCTACGTTTTTCAAAATTAATTTGACTAAAATTAGCAAATTTAAAGATTATTTAAAATATTTTGAAAAAGCTTTTACTTACTTTTTTTCGAAAAAAAATTGTTCGAAATAAAAAGTAGGCGATATGAACTGTGTTGTCATTTTTCAGAAAAAGCGCTAGTGATGCCTGTCATCACATATCGACAATAACGTGAGATTCGCGTTATCATACGGATGGTCATACGTGACGTAACTTTTTTTTTTTACGTGAATCAGCTTATGTACTACCCCGTAATTAGTAGATAATAAAAAACAAAAAAATTAGCATTCCAATTTCCTTTATTTTTTTTTATTATTACTGGAACTTAAAGCATAACTTTGTTGATACTATCTATAGAGATAATAAATACTATAAATAATGAAATCTACGCTTACACTCAAACCACGTGACGTTTTATAGCTTGTGACCTTCCGTACTTTTTTAATGACAAACCATTTTAAGCGCCTTTTATCAAAACATAATTACATTTCTTCATTAGTGGGTATCATCGGATTGGTCCAAATTATACAATTTTCAAATCCCTAGACAATGACGAGCTAAGAAGAGAGAAGTACAAAGGTGGATGGTGCTGTTATTTATTTTTATAATTTTAAAAAAATTTAATGAAAAGTTTTAAAATTTCGATTTAAAATTAAAGAAATGAGAAATAATTTGTATTAAAATTCAATTTTCATTGAAAAAAATTTTTTGCTTTCAGAAATTATTGTCCATATTCATACGAACAAATAAAAACAAATAAAAGCGTTTGAGATTAAATAGTATATTTGTTTTTATTGAGTTTGTATGTTACAATTCAGAGCTGATTTTCAGGTAATGGGTTCATTAAAAAAAAAAAACAAAACATGATTTACATTCTTCAAAGCCTTGTGCTTTAAATATTGTAATCACTAAAACCGATGGTATGGAATTTTGAGTTTTTTCATAAAATTAGATATAGAGTGTTAATAAAAATAAAAAAAAATATTTCTGGCATGACTTTAATAAAAAAAACATATTCATAATAATTTTGATCATCTGTGAATATTTTCTGAAAGTTCATTAACATCGACAATTATTTTTATTTTTACAAGATTTTCCAAATTAATAGGTATAAATACCAAAAAAAACGCTAAAAATTATCTATGTTATTTAGTATTCCTTTTGCAAAAAAAGATAAACAAGGTTTTTAAATCAAAATTTAGAATATTCTAAAAAGATGGAAAAATTTAAAAAAAATACATAAAAAAAAATTTGGTCTATCTCTTCCTAAAACATAAGCATTTTGACGATAAAATTTTTTGTTTTCATAAATTTTTTGGCGTCTTTTCATCAAGACTATATATATATATATATATATATATATATATATATATATATATATATATATATATATATATATATATATATATATATATATATGTTTACGGGTCGGACATGTGCTTCAATATCGATGGCGTCTACGTGGCAATGTAATATAGTAATTCTGGTAAGATACTCATAATATTAGCCGCTTCCCTACAAGGAAACAATCGGCATTCATTGATCGAGCAGCCAGTACTACTGTTGAAATTTTAAAAACGATTTTCAGGAAAAATAGGTTTCTCAAGTCCAGTGGCTGTTATCACTGTTTCCAGTATAGATGGAAGCTACCTTTCTAACATTTTCAGGAAAAACGCTTTCCCAAGTGCAGTAGCTGTTATCGTTCGTTCCATTATTGATGGAGTTTTCCAACTGAACCTTTTATTTGACTATCATCTTAATTATATCATTATTTTCTCTTCGAGTAACATGTGTTAACCATTTTAGCTGTTGCTGCTGTAGGTAGTCCTCAAGTAATGTGATTTCTGTTATTTGGCACAGTTCTTTGTTTATGATTCTGTAGCACCAGTCCACAAGGTTCAAAGATCTTTGCAAAGATTTCTTTCTCAGGCTTCATTTGCTGAAAGCCTTTTTAACCATTAATCTGAGATAGTGGTTGTATACAACTGACATTTTTGTAATTTCTAAACAGGTTTCGCGCCATGTCATCCACATGAAAATCTCGACCTGATGAGGCTATTTAAGAACATGACTTGAGTTTTCTGCATAAAGTTTTGGTTTTGTAGCAATTGGCGGTGTTGGATGAAACTACCTCTTGCGCAACCTATTCTATTATGTATTTCCTTTTCTCCTATACTAAATTTGTTATAACTGATTCATCCGCCGAGGTAATTGAAGTGTTCAGTATTTATTTAATTTTAGTATTTATAATGGATTCAGGTTTACAGATTCCAATTCCATTGATAGTTTGTTTTAGAAATGAGTCCTATTTCTTGGAACAGTTTTTTCTCTTTTTTTGTTTAAATCAGTTTACCCCATGAAGCGTGACTATGTCACAGAGATGCAAGGGTTTACTGGATGTGATCGAGAATGAAAATAATTTATAAGGACCCAGAAACCCAATCCTAAACAGGGAAAAATGGATAAACCTTCTCTTGATCAAAAAACCGGAGTGCATTGTGAACAGGTAGATATGCGAACATTTCTACTACTAAATTCGGTTGATTTTCTGTTCAAGTTCGAGGCACAAGTATTTATGATATTTTTTCGGTGACTGACATCTGGAAAACGCCGAAGATTATATTATGAAAATAGAATAAAATAAGAGACGTTTGACCCCGACGTGATTTGAACACGCAACCTTCTGATCTGGAGTCAGACGCGCTACCGTTGCGCCACAAGGCCACTACGCTGCTCACTTGCTTTGGCTACAAACTCAAACTACTGATAGTCTAAAAATCCAGTCACGTCGTCTTTTTCTATATTCCGTTTTCTTCTTTTAACTCACTGTTGTCACTTTTCCTTTCTTACATCACTGTTGTCGCTTTCATATCAAAACAAACAACTCTACTCGACAAATTGACATTCTTGTTTTGACAATCACTTAACCCAGAATCTCAGGTGATCAGATGTTATTTCCTAAAGTGATTTCTTAGAATAAAATGGGATAAAACTTCGACGGGTCCAACCAGTGTTAAACTGAAACATTTAGACTTGGATTGACTAATACCACAAAACATTGAACGAATCTAACATTCATCGTTAGAAATATCACGGGAAGATTGTTGCTTTCTTTCTTCTACTTTCTCTCACTGTATATCCAGTCTTTCTTTCTTTCTTTCTTTCTTTCTTTCTTTCTTTCTTTCTTTCTTTCTTTCATTTTCAGCCATCCATCTATCTATCTATCTATCTATCTATCTATCTATCTATCTATCTATGTTAATGACATAAGCAGCATTTTTTTCTATTCTCAAGGTAGAAAATCGATGAGCACGTCAGAGGTTTAAAATCGATTTCTTGAACATATTCTTTCCAATAAACATTTCTTTTACTTTTGATTACCAAAAAATGTTGTGGAAAAGACATCAGATCTCTACCCACTCCTGCAACTATGGATTTACTAGCATGATAGACTAACACTCAAGACTTGGCTAACAACCAGTCTACTACAAGGATTACTACACTGAATTCACAACCCTGACGATGCCAGCTTGAAACCACTTCATTACCTTCCTCATGTATTCATATTAATTCACAAATAATAAAAGAAAGGAATTCGTGAAATCGGAGAACTGAGTTCGAATTCCAGTTGGATCAGTTGTATTCACTTGGCCGCAAATATGAAAGGTATAAACCCATGTCTTCTTCAGGCACCGAGCAGGAATCGTTCGAATCTATGATCTTGGATGAAAAATAGCAAAGTTAGCTAGGATCTATAGCGATGAATAGCAAACTTTCTACGAGAAGGCTATAAAGTAAACAGAAGTGAAATATACAGTGATCAGCCACTTTGTGCCCACAAAAATTTTTCAAGGAAATACCAACTGTGAGAACAGAATCCTTTGCATGCTACTCTCACTCCATGAATTCGAATGAAAAACATTTTAAAGCCGCTTATAGAGGAGGTATTTTTGCATGTCCATAATACTAAATTAAATAAGGTAAATGTAAATATAAAGTAAAGAGAAGAGAAATATACAGTGATCACATACATTGGGAACTCACAATTTTTCAAGGAGATAACAATTATATAGTCCATACATTTCGAGGCTACGCTCAATCAATGAATTTAAATTTAAAAAAATTTAAGTAGGTTTCATGCTAAATAAAAGTAAATATAAAGTGCGAAGTAGAAGAGAAATAAAGAGTGATCCCCCACATTGCGGCTATAAAATTTTTTAAGGAAATCCCAATTATATAAGTCGAAATTTGGCATGCTACAATCACACATTAAATTCGAATGAAAGATATATTTAAGAAGGTTTAAGAGGTGGGATTTATTTAACCCTAATGCTAAATGAAGAAAGGTAAATATAAATATAAAGCACGATCAGCAGAGAAATATACAGTGATGAACCACTAACCACGGACAAAATTTTTCGAAGATATCCCAATTATGAGTCGACTTCGTTGCATGCTACGCTCACTCCATCCATTTGAATGAAATATATTATTAAGCTGGGTTTAGAGGAGGCTTTGCATGTTCATAATGATAATTAAAGAAGGTTAAATAGAAATATAAAGCGCAATCAGAAGAGAAATATACAGTGATCACCCGCTTTGCGCCCAGAAAATTTTTCAAGGAAATCCCAATTATATGAATCGACTTCGTTGCATACTACGCACATTCCATCAAATTTGATGAAATATATATTATATCCTGGCTAGAGATGAGGTTTTTGAATGTTATATATAAAATGATAATTAAAGAGGGTAAGTAGAAATATAAAGCACAACCAGAAGAGAAGAATTCAGTGATCAGCCACTATGCACCAAAAAAATTTTTCAAAATTCCCAATTATATGATTCGATTCGTTGCATGCTACGCCAACTCCATCAATTTGAATGAAATATATTTCTATCCTGGTTTTAGAGGATGCTTTTGCCTGTTCATAAAGATAATTAAAGAAGGTAAATAGAATTATAAAGCGCAATCAGAAGAGAAATATACAGTGATCACCCACTTTGCGCCCACAAAATTTTTCAAGAAATTCCCAATTATATGATTCGATTCGTTGCATGCTACGCCCACTCCATCAATTTGAATGAAATATATTTTTATCCTGGTTTTAGAGGAGGCTTTTGCCTGTTCATAATGATAATTAGAGAAGGTAAAAAGAAATATAAAGCGCAATCAGAAGAGAAATATTCAGTGATCACCCACTTTTGCGCCCACAAAGAACAAAAAGAAATTCCCAATTATATAAATCGATTCGTTGCGCTCTACGTCTACTCCATCAATTTGAATGAAATATATTTTTATCAAGATTTAGAGGAGTCTTTGCCTGTTTATAATTATAATTATAGAAGGTAAATACAAATATAAAGCGCAATCAGTAGAGAAATATACAGTGATCACCCACTTTGCGCCCACAAAGTTTTTCAAGAAAAAATTATATAAATCGATTCGTTTGCGCTCTAAACTCCATCAATTTGAATGAAATATATTTTTATCAAGATTTAGAGGAGTCTTTTGCCTGTTTATAATTATAATTATAGAAGGTAAATACAAATATAAAAGCGCAATCAGTGAGAGAAATATACAGTGAACTTTCAAAGTTTTTCAAGAAATTCCCAATTATTAAATCGATTCGTTTGCGCTCTACGTCTACTCCATCAATTTGAATGAAATATATTTTTATCCAAGATTTAGAGGAGTCTTTTGCCTGTTTATAATTATAATTATAGAAGGTAAATACAAATATAAAGCGCAATCAGTAGAAATATACAGAAATATACATTGATCACCCACTTTGCGCTCCCTACTCCAAATTTTTCAAGAAATTCCCAATTATATAATTCGATTCGTTGCGCAAATATCAACGTCTACTCCATCAATTTGAATGAAATATATTTTTATCCAAGATTTAGAGGAGTCTTTTGCCTGTTTATAATTATAATTATAGAAGTTAAATACAAATATAAACCGCAATCAGTAGAGAAATATAAAGTGATCACCATTTTGCGCCCACAATGAAATATATTTTTTCAAGAAATTCCCAATTATATAAATCGATTCGTTGCGCTCTACGTCTACTCCATCAATTTGAATGAAATATATTTTTATCCAAGATTTAGAGGAGTCTTTTGCCTGTTTATAATTATAATTATAGAAGGTAAATACAAATATAAAGCGCAATCAGTAGAGAAAAATATACAGTGATCACCCACTTTGCGCCCACAAAGTTTTTCAAGAAATTCCCAATTATATAAATCGATTCGTTGCGCTCAACCTCTACTCCATCAATTTGAATGAAATATATTTTTTATCCTGGATTTAGAGGAGTCTTTTGCCTGTTTATAATTATAATTATAGAAGGTAAATACAAATATAAAGCGCAATCAGTAGAGAAATATACAGTGATCACCCACCACAAAGTTTTTGCGCCCACAAATTCGTTTTTTCAAGAAATTCCCAATTATATAATCGATTCGTTGCGCTCTACTTTCTACTCCATCAATTTGAATGAAATATATTTTTTATCCTAGATTTAGAGGAGTCTTTTGCCTGTTTATAATTATAATTATAGAAGGTAAATACAAATATAAAGCGCAATCAGTAGAGAAATATACAGTGATCACCCACTTTGCGCCCACAAAGTTTTTCAAGAAATTCCCAATTATATAAATCGATTCGTTGCGCTCTACGTCTACTCCATCAATTTGAATGAAATATATTTTTATCCAAGATTTAGAGGAGTCTTTTGCCTGTTTATAATTATAATTATAGAAGGTAAATACAAATATAAAGCGCAATCAGTAGAGAAATATACAGTGATCACCCACTTTGCGCCCACAAAGTTTTTCAAGAAATTCCCAATTATATAAATCGATTCGTTGCGCTCTACGTCTACTCCATCAATTTGAATGAAATATATTTTTATCCAAGATTTAGAGGAGTCTTTTGCCTGTTTATAATTATAATTATAGAAGGTAAATACAAATATAAAGCGCAATCAGTGGAGAAATATACAGTGATCACCCACTTTGGGCCCAAATATTTTTCAAGAAATTCCCAATTATATAAATCGATTAGTTGCGCTCTACGTCTACTCCATCAATTTGAATGAAATATATTTTTATCCAAGATTTAGAGGAGTCTTTTGCCTGTTTATAATTATAATTATAGAAGGTAAATACAAATATAAAGCGCAATCAGTAGAGAAATATACAGTGATCACCCACTTTGCGCCCACAAAGTTTTTCAAGAAATTCCCAATTATATAAATCGATTCGTTGCGCTCTACGTCTACTCCATCAATTTGAATGAAATATATTTTTTATCCAAGATTTTTGCCTGTTTATAATTATAATTATAGAAGGTAAATACAAAATATAAAGCGCAAATCAGTTTATACAGTGATCACCCACTTTGCGCCCACAAAGTTTTTCAAGAAATTCCCAATTATATAAATCGATTCGTTGCGCTCTACGTCTACTCCATCAATTTGAATGAAATATATTTTTTTATCCAAGATTTAGAGGAGTCTTTTGCCTGTTTATAATTATAATTATAGAATACAAATATAAAGCAATGTATAAATACTTTATAAAAGCGCAATCAATGAAATATAAAGTGATCACTCACTTTGCCCCCACAAAGTTTTTCAAGAAATTCCCAATTATATAAATCGATTCGTTGCGCTCTACGTCTACTCCATCAATTTGAATGAAATATATTTTTATCCAAGATTTAGAGGAGTCTTTTGCCTGTTTATAATTATAATTATAGAAGGTAAATACAAATATAAAGCGCAATCAGTAGAGAAATATACAGTGATCACCATTTTGCGCCCACACAGTTATTCAAGAAATTCCCAATTATATAAATCGATTCGTTGCGCTCTACGTCTACTCCATCAATTTGAATGAAATATATTTTTATCCAAGATTTAGAGGAGTCTTTTGCCTGTTTATAATTATAATTATAGAAGGTAAATACAAATATAAAGCGCAATCAGTAGAGAAATATACAGTGATCACCCACTTTGCGCCCACAAATTTTTCAAGAAATTCCCAATTATATAAATCGATTCGTTGCGCTCTACGTCTACTCCATCAATTTGAATGAAATATATTTTTATCCAAGATTTAGAGGAGTCTTTTGCCTGTTTATAATTATAATTATAGAAGGTAAATACAAATATAAAGCGCAATCAGTAGAGAAAAATACAGTGATCACCCACTTTGCGCCCACAAAGTTTTTCAAGAAATTCCCAATTATATAAATCGATTCGTTGCGCTCTACGTCTACTCCATCAATTTGAATGAAATATATTTTTATCCAAGATTTAGAGGAGTCTTTTGCCTGTTTATAATTATAATTATAGAAGGTAAATACAAATATAAAGCGCAATCAGTAGAGAAATATACAGTGATCACCCACTTTGCGCCCACAAAGTTTTTCAAGAAATTCCCAATTATATAAATCGATTCGTTGCGCTCTACGTCTACTCCATCAATTTGAATGAAATATATTTTTATCCAAGATTTAGAGGAGTCTTTTGCCTGTTTATAATTATAATTATAGAAGGTAAATACAAATATAAAGCGCAATCAGTAGAGAAATATACAGTGATCACCCACTTTGCGCCCCCAAAGTTTTTCAAGATATTCCCAATTATATAAATCGATTCGTTGCGCTCTACGTCTACTCCATCAATTTGAATGAAATATATTTTTATCCAAGATTTAGAGGAGTCTTTTGCCTGTTTATAATTATAATTATAGAAGGTAAATGCAAATATAAAGCGCAATCAGTAGAGAAATATACAGTGATCACCCACTTTACGCCCACAAAGTTTTTTCAAGAAAATTCCCAATTATATAAATCGATTCGTTGCGCTCTACGTCTACTCCATCAATTTGAATGAAATATATTTTTATCCAAGATTTAGAGGAGTCTTTTGCCTGTTTATAATTATAATTATAGAAGGTAAATACAAATATAAAGCGCAATCAGTAGAGAAATATACAGTGATCACCCACTTTGCGCCCACAAAGTTTTTTAAGAAATTCCCAATTATATAAATCGATTCGTTGCGCTCTACGTCTACTCCATCAATTTGAATGAAATATATTTTTTATCCTGGATTTAGAGGATTCTTTTGCCAGTTTATAATTATAATTATAGAAGGTAAATACAAATATAAAGCGCAATCAGTAGAGAAATATACAGTGATCACCCACGTTGCGCCCACAAAGTTTTTCAAGAAATTCCCAATTATATAAATCGATTCGTTGCGCTCTACGTCTATTCGTTGCGCTCTACGTCTACCATCAATTTGAATGAAATATATTTTTATCCAAGATTTAGAGGAGTCTTTTGCCTGTTTATAATTATAATTATAGAAGGTAAATACAAATATAAAGCGCAATCAGTAGAGAAATATACAGTGATCACCCACTTTGCGCCCACAAAGTTTTTCAAGAAATTCCCAATTATATAAATCGATTCGTTGCGCTCTACGTCTACTCCATCAATTTGAATGAAATATATTTTTATCCAAGATTTAGAGGAGTCTTTTGCCTGTTTATAATTATAATTATAGAAGGTAAATACAAATATAAAGCGCAATCAGTAGAGAAATATACAGTGATCACCCACTTTGCGCCCACAAAGTTTTTCAAGAAATTCCCAATTATATAAATCGATTCGTTGCGCTCTACGTCTACTCCATCAATTTGAATGAAATATATTTTTATCCAAGATTTAGGAGTCTTTTGCCTGTTTATAATTATAATTATAGAAGGTAAATACAAATATAAATTAGAGAAATACAGTGATCACCCACTTTGCGCCCACAAAGTTTTTGAAAAATTTTCCCAATTATATCAACAATTATATAAATCGATTCGTTGCGCTCTACGTCTACTCCATCAATTTGAATGAAATATATTTTATCCAAGATTTAGAGGAGTCTTTTGCCTGTTTATAATTATAATTATTTACAAATATAAAGCGCAATCAGTAGAAATATACAGTGATCACCCACTTTGCGCCCACAAAGTTTTTCAAGAAATTCCCAATTATATAAATCGATTCGTTGCGCTCTACGTCTACTCCATCAATTTGAATGAAATATATTTTTATCCAAGATTTAGTGGAGACTTTTGCCTGTTTATAATTATAATTATAGAAGGTAAATACAAATATAAAGCGCAATCAGTAGAGAAATATACAGTGATCACCCACTTTGCGCCCACAAAGTTTTTCAAGAAATTTCCAATTATATAAATCGATTCGTTGCGCTCTACGTCTACTCCATCAATTTGAATGAAATATATTTTTATCCAAGATTTAGAGGAGTCTTTTTTTGTTTATAATTATGTTAAATACAAATATAAAGCGCAATTAGAGAAGGTAAATACAAATATAAAGTTTTTCAATCAAGTAGATAAATCGATTATACAGTGATCAATTTGAATGAAATTTTTTTATCCAAGATTTAGAGGAGTCTTTTTGCCTTTTATAATTATAATTATAGAAGTAAATACAAATATAAAGCGCAATCAAAATTTTTCAAGAAATTCCCAATTATATAAATCGATTCGTTGCGCTCTAAACGTCTACTCCATCAATTTGAATGAAATATATTTTTATCCAAGATTTAGAGGAGTCTTTTGCCTGTTTATAATTATAATTATAGAAGGTAAATACAAATATAAAGCGCAATCAGTAGAGAAATATACAGTGATCACCCACTTTGCGCCCACAAAGTTTTTTTCAAGAAATTCCCAATTATATAAATCGATTCGTTGCGCTCTACGTCTACTCCATCAATTTGAATGAAATATATTTTTATCCAAGATTTAGAGGAGTCTTTTGCCTGTTTATAATTATAATTATAGAAGGTAAATACAAATATAAAGCGCAATCAGTAGAGAAATATACAGTGATCACCCACTTTGCGCCCACAAAGTTTTTCAAGAAATTCCCAATTATATAAATCGATTCGTTGCGCTCTACGTCTACTCCATCAATTTGAATGAAATATATTTTTATCCAAGATTTAGAGGAGTCTTTTGCCTGTTTATAATTATAATTATAGAAGGTAAATACAAATATAAAGCGCAATCAGTAGAGAAATATACAGTGATCACCCACTTTGCGCCCACAAAGTTTTTCAAGAAATTCCCAATTATATAAATCGATTCGTTGCGCTCTACGTCTACTCCATCAATTTGAATGAAATATATTTTTATCCAAGATTTAGAGGAGTCTTTTGCCTGTTTATAATTATAATTATAGAAGGTAAATACAAATATAAAGCGCAATCAGTAGAGAAATATACAGTGATCACCCACTTTGCGCCCACAAAGTTTTTCAAGAAATTCCCAATTATATAAATCGATTCGTTGTTGCGCTCTACGTCTACTCCATCAATTTGAATGAAATATATTTTTATCCAAGATTTAGAGGAGTCTTTTGCCTGTTTATAATTATAATTATAGAAGGTAAATACAAATATAAAGCGCAATCAATCAGTAGAAATATACAGTGATCACCCACTTTGCGCCCACAAAGTTTTTCA
This sequence comes from Acanthosepion pharaonis, assembly GCA_903632075.3. Classification (NCBI taxonomy): domain Eukaryota; kingdom Metazoa; phylum Mollusca; class Cephalopoda; order Sepiida; family Sepiidae; genus Acanthosepion; species Acanthosepion pharaonis. The sequence continues at coordinate 1,676,484 of CAHIKZ030000476.1, forward strand.
AGAAATTCCCAATTATATAAATCGATTCGTTGCGCTCTACGTCTACTCCATCAATTTGAATGAAATATATTTTTATCCAAGATTTAGAGGAGTCTTTTTGCCTGTTTATAATTATAATTATAGAAGGTAAAATAAAAATATAAAGCGCAATCAGTAGAGAAATATACAGTGATCACCCACTTTGCGCCCACAAAGTTTTTCAAGAAATTCCCAATTATATAAATCGATTCGTTGCGCTCTACGTCTACTCCATCAATTTGAATGAAAATATATTTTTATCCAAGATTTAGAGGAGTCTTTTGCCTGTTTATAATTATAATTATAGAAGGTAAATACAAATATAAAGCGCAATCAGTAGAGAAATATACAGTGATCACCCACTTTGCGCCCACAAAGTTTTTCAAGAAATTCCCAATTATATAAATCGATTCGTTGCGCTCTACGTCTACTCCATCAATTTGAATGAAAATATATTTTTATCCAAGATTTAGAGGAGTTTTGCCTGTTTATAATTATAATTATAGAAGGTAAATACAAATATAAAGCGCAATCAGTAGAGAAATATACAGTGATCACCCACTTTGCGCCCACAAAGTTTTTCAAGAAATTCCCAATTATATAAATCGATTCGTTGCGCTCTACGTCTACTCCATCAATTTGAATGAAATATATTTTTATCCAAGATTTAGAGGAGTCTTTTGCCTGTTTATAATTATAATTATAGAAGGTAAATACAAATATAAAGCGCAATCAGTAGAGAAATATAAAGTGATCACCCACTTTGCGCCCACAAAGTTTTTCAAGAAATTCCCAATTATATAAATCGATTCGTTGCGCTCTACGTCTACTCCATCAATTTGAATGAAATATATTATTATCCAAGATTTAAAGTCTTTTGCCTGTTTATAATTATAATATAAATACAAATATCGCAATCAGTAGAGAAAAATATACAGTGATCACCCACTTTGCGCCATCAAAGTTTTTCAAGAAATTCCCAATTATATAAATCGATTCGTTTCTACGTCTACTCCATCAATTTGAATGAAATATATTTTTTATCCTGGATTTAGAGGAGTCTTTTGCCTGTTTATAATTATAATTATAGAAGGTAAATACAAATATAAAGCGCAATCAGTAGAGAAATATACAGTGATCACCCACTTTGCGCCCACAAAGTTTTTCAAGAAATTCCCAATTATATAAATCGATTCGTTGCGCTCTACGTCTACTCCATCAATTTGAATGAAATATATTTTTATCCAAGATTTAGAGGAGTCTTTTGCCTGTTTATAATTATAATTATAGAAGGTAAATACAAATATAAAGCGCAATCAGTAGAGAAATATACAGTGATCACCCACTTTGCGCCCACAAAGTTTTTCAAGAAATTCCCAATTATATAAATCGATTCGTTGCGCTCTACGTCTACTCCATCAATTTGAATGAAATATATTTTTATCCAAGATTTAGAGGAGTCTTTTGCCTGTTTATAATTATAATTATAGAAGGTAAATACAAATATAAAGCGCAATCAGTAGAGAAATATACAGTGATCACCCACTTTGCGCCCACAAAGTTTTTCAAGAAATTCCCAATTATATAAATCGATTCGTTGCGCTCTACGTCTACTCCATCAATTTGAATGAAATATTTTTTTTATCAAGATTTAGAGGAGTCTTTTGCCTGTTTATAATTATTATAATTATAGAATAAATACAAATATGCAATCAGTAGAGAAATATACAGTGATCACCCACTTTCAAAGTTTTTGAATGAAATTCCCAATTATATAAATCGATTCGTTATACGTCTACTCCATCAATTTGAATTATTTTTATCCAAGATTTAGAGGAGTCTTTTGCCTGTTTATAATTATAATTATAGAAGGATTTAGAGGAGTCTTTTGCCTGTTTATAATTATAAATACAAATATAAAGCGCAATCAGTAGAGAAATATACAGTGATCACCCACTTTGCGCCCACAAAGTTTTTCAAGAAATTCCCAATTATATAAATCGATTCGTTGCGCTCTACGTCTACTCCATCAATTTGAATGAAATATATTTTTATCCAAGATTTAGCGGAGTCTTTTGCCTGTTTTTAATTATAATTATAGAAGGTAAATACAAATATAAAGCGCAATCAGTAGAGAAATATACAGTGATCACCCACGTTGCGCCCACACAGTTATTCAAGAAATTCACAATTATATAAATCGATTCGTTGCGCTCTACGTCTACTCCATCAATTTGAATGAAATATATTTTCATCCAAGATTTAGAGGAGACTTTTGCCTGTTTATAATTATAATTATAGAAGGTAAATACAAATATAAAGCGCAATCAGTAGAGAAATATACAGTGATCACCCACTTTTGCGCCCACAAAGTTTTTCAAGAAATTTCCCAATTATATAACTCGATTTGTTGCGCTCAACATCTAGTCAATTAATTTGAATGAAATAAATATTTTATCCAAGATTTAGAGGAGTCATTTGGAAGATTATAATTATAATTATAGAATGTAAATAGAAATATAAAGCGCAATCAGTAGAGAAAATATACAGTGATCACCCACTTTGCGCCCACAAAGTTTTTTCAAGAAATTCCCAATTATTAAATCGAAACGTCTTCCATCAATTTGAATGAAATATATTTTTTATCGAGTCTTTTGCCTGTTTATAATTATAATTATAGAACGTAAATACAAATATAAAGCTCCAATCAATTTGAGTGATCAACTTTGCGCCCACAAAGTTTTTCAAGAAATTCCAATTATTTCGATTCGTTGCGCTCTACGTCTAGTCCATCAATTTGAATGAAATATATTTTTTATCCAAGATTTATAATTATAATTTATAATTATAGAAGGTAAATACAAATATAAAGCGCAATCAGTAGAGAAATATACAGTGATCACCCACTTTGCGCCCACAAAGTTTTTCAAGAAATTCCCAATTATATAAATCGATTCGTTGCGCGCTCTACGTCTACTCCATCAATTTGAATGAAATATATTTTTATCCAAGATTTAGAGGAGTCTTTTTTGCCTGTTTATAATTATAATTATAGAAGGTAAATACAAATATAAAGCGCAATCAGTAGAGAAATATACAGTGATCACCCACTTTGCGCCCACAAAGTTTTTCAAGAAATTCCCAATTATATAAATCGATTCGTTGCGCTCTACGTCTACTCCATCAATTTGAATGAAATATATTTTTATCCAAGATTTAGAGGTCTTTTGCCTGTTTATAATTATAATTATAGAAGGTAAATACAAATATAAAGCGCAATCAGTAGAGAAATATACAGTGATCACCCACTTTGCGCCCACAAAGTTTTTCAAGAAATTCCCAATTATATAAATCGATTCGTTGCGCTCTACGTCTACTCCATCAATTTGAATGAAATATATTTTTATCCAAGATTTAGAGGAGTCTTTTGCCTGTTTATAATTATAATTATAGAAGGTAAATACAAATATAAAGCGCAATCAGTAGAGAAATATACAGTGATCACCCACTTTGCGCCCACAAAGTTTTTCAAGAAAAATATATAAATCGAGCTCTACGTCACTCCATCAATTTGAATGAAAATATTTTTTTATCCAAGATTTGATCTTTTGCCCTGTTTATAATTATAATTATATAATTAATTTGCAAATATAAAGCGCAATCAGTAGAGAAATAAGTGATCACCCACTTTTTTTTCAAGAAATTCCCAATTATATAAATCGATTCGTTGCGCTCTACGTCTACTCCATCAATTTGAATGAAATATATTTTTATCCAAGATTTAGAGGAGTCTTTTGCCTGTTTATAATTATAATTATAGAAGGTAAATACAAATATAAAGCGCAATCAGTAGAGAAATATACAGTGATCACCCACTTTGCGCCCACAAAGTTTTTCAAGAAATTCCCAATTATATAAATCGATTCGTTGCGCTCTACGTCTACTCCATCAATTTGAATGAAATATATTTTATCCAAGATTTAGAGGAGTCTTTTGCCTGTTTATAATTATAATTATAGAAGGTAAATACAAATATAAAGCGCAATCAGTAGAGAAATATACAGTGATCACCCACTTTGCGCCCACAAAGTTTTTCAAGAAATTCCCAATTATATAAATCGATTCGTTGCGCTCTACGTCTACTCCATCAATTTGAATGAAATATATTTTTATCCAAGATTTAGAGGAGTCTTTTGCCTGTTTATAATTATAATTATAGAAGGTAAAATACAAATATAAAGCGCAATCAGTAGAGAAATATACAGTGATCACCCACTTTGCGCCCACAAAGTTTTTCAAGAAATTCCCAATTATATATAGCAAATCGATTCGTTGCGCTCTACGTCTACTCCATCAATTTGAATGAAATATATTTTTATCCAAGATTTAGAGGAGTCTTTTGCCTGTTTATAATTATAATTATAGAAGGTAAATACAAATATAAAGCGCAATCAGTAGAGAAATATACAGTGATCACCCACTTTGCGCCCACAAAGTTTTTCAAGAAATTCCCAATTATATAAATCGATTCGTTTCGCTCTACGTCTACTCCATCAATTTGAATGAAATATATTTTTATCCAAGATTTAGAGGAGTCTTTTGCCTGTTTATAATTATAATTATAGAAGGTAAATACAAATATAAAGCGCAATCAGTAGAGAAATATACAGTGATCACCCACTTTGCGCCCACAAAGTTTTTCAAGAAATTCCCAATTATATAAATCGATTCGTTGCGCTCTACGTCTACTCCATCAATTTGAATGAAATATATTTTTATCCAAGATTTAGAGGAGTCTTTTGCCTGTTTATAATTATAATTATAGAAGGTAAATACAAATATAAAGCGCAATCAGTAGAGAAATATACAGTGATCACCCACTTTGCGCCCACAAAGTTTTTCAAGAAATTCCCAATTATATAAATCGATTCGTTGCGCTCTACGTCTACTCCATCAATTTGAATGAAATATATTTTTATCCAAGATTTAGAGGAGTCTTTTGCCTGTTTATAATTATAATTATAGAAGGTAAATACAAATATAAAGCGCAATCAGTAGAGAAATATACAGTGATCACCCACTTTGCGCCCACAAAGTTTTTCAAGAAATTCCCAATTATATAAATCGATTCGTTGCGCTCTACGTCTACTCCATCAATTTGAATGAAAATATTTTTATCCAAGATTTAGAGGAGTCTTTTGCCTGTTTATAATTATAATTATAGAAGGTAAATACAAAAATACAAATATAAAGCGCAATCAGTAGAGAAATATACAGTGATCACCCACTTTGCGCCCACAAAGTTTTTCAAGAAATTCCCAATTATATAAATCGATTCGATTCGTTTGCGCTCTACGTCTACTCCATCAATTTGAATGAAATATATTTTTATCCAAGATTTAGAGGAGTCTTTTGCCTGTTTATAATTATAATTATAGAAGGTAAATACAAATATAAAGCGCAATCAGTAGAGAAATATACAGTGATCACCCACTTTGCGCCCACAAAGTTTTTCAAGAAATTCCCAATTATATAAATCGATTCGTTGCGCTCTACGTCTACTCCATCAATTTGAATGAAATATATTTTTATCCAAGATTTAGAGGAGTCTTTTGCCTGTTTATAATTATAATTATAGAAGGTAAATACAAATATAAAGCGCAATCAGTAGAGAAATATACAGTGATCACCCACTTTGCGCCCACAAAGTTTTTCAAGAAATTCCCAATTATATAAATCGATTCGTTGCGCTCTACGTCTACTCCATCAATTTGAATGAAATATATTTTTATCGAAGATTTAGAGACTTTTGCCTGTTTATAATTATAATTATTTGCCTGTTTATAATTATAATTATAGAAGGAAATATAAATACAAAAGGTAAATACAAATCCACGTTTTTCAAGAAATTCGAAAAATGACAGTCTTGTTTCTCTCTTTAAAAGCGCAATCAGTAGAGAAAATATACAGTGATCACCCACTTTGCGCCCACAAAGTTTTTCAAGAAATTCCCAATTATATAAATCGATTCGTTGCGCTTTACGTCTACTCCATCAATTTGAATGAAATATATTTTATCCAAGATTTAGAGGAGTCTTTTGCCTGTTTATAATTATAATTATAGAAGGTAAATACAAATATAAAGCGCAATCAGTAGAGAAATATACAGTGATCACCCACTTTTCGCCCACAAATTTTTTCAAGAAATTCCCAATTATATAAATCGATTCGTTGCGCCCTACGTCTAATCCATCAATTTGAATGAAATATATTTTTCTCCAAGATTTAGAGGAGTCTTTTGCCTGTTTATAATTATAATTATAGAAGGTAAATACAAATATAAAGCGCAATCAGTAGAGAAATATACAGTGATCACCCACTTTGCGCCCACAAAGTTTTTCAAGAAATTCCCAATTATATAAATCGATTCGTTGCGCTCTACGTCTACTCCATCAATTTGAATGAAATATATTTTTATCCAAGATTTAGAGGAGTCTTTTGCCTGTTTATAATTATAGAAGGTAAATACAAATATAAAGCGCAATCAGTAGAGAAATATACAGTGATCAACCACTTTGCGCCCGCAAAGGTTTTCAAGAAATTCCCAATTATATAAATCGATACGTTGCGCCCTACGTCTACTCCATCAATTTGAATGAAATATATATTTTATCCTGGATTTAGAGGAGACTTTTTTTCTGTTTATAATTATAATTATAGAAGGTAAATACAAATATAAAGCGCAATCCGTAGAGAATTATAGAGTGATCACCCACTTTGCACCCACAAAGTTTTTCCAGAAATTCCCAATTATATAAATCGATTCGTTGCGCTCTACGTCTACTCCATCAATTTGAAATGAAATATATTTTTATCCAAGATTTAGAGGAGTCTTTTGCCTGTTTATAATTATAATTATAGAAGTAAATACAAAATAAAGCGCAACAGTAGAGAAAATATAAAGCGCAAAGTTTTTCAAGAAATTCCCAATTATATAAATCGAAATCCATCAATTTGAATGAATATATTTTTACAAGATTTGATCACCCACAAATTTGCGCAATCCAGTGATCACCCACTTTGCGCCCCAAAAAGTTTTCAAGAAATTCCCAATTATATAAATCGATTCGTTGCGCTCTACGTCTACTCCATCAATTTGAATGAAATATATTTTTATCCAAGATTTAGAGGAGTCTTTTGCCTGTTTATAATTATAATTATAGAAGGTAAATACAAATATAAAGCGCAATCAGTAGAGAAATATACAGTGATCACCCACTTTGCGCCCACAAAGTTTTTCAAGAAATTCCCAATTATATAAATCGATTCGTTGCGCTCTACGTCTACTCCATCAATTTGAATGAAATATATTTTTATCCAAGATTTAGAGGAGTCTTTTGCCTGTTTATAATTATAATTATAGAAGGTAAATACAAATATAAAGCGCAATCAGTAGAGAAATATACAGTGATCACCCACTTTGCGCCCACAAAGTTTTTCAAGAAATTCCCAATTATATAAATCGATTCGTTGCGCTCTACGTCTACTCCATCAATTTGAATGAAATATATTTTTATCCAAGATTTAGAGGAGTCTTTTGCCTGTTTATAATTATAATTATAGAAGTAAAAATACAAATATAAAGCGCAATCAGTAGAGAAATATACAGTGATCACCCACTTTGCGCCCCAAAATTTTTTTTTCAAGAAATTCCCAATTATATAAATCGATTCGTTGCGCTCTACGTCTACTCCATCAATTTGAATGAAATATATTTTTATCCAAGATTTAGAGGAGTCTTTTGCCTGTTTTAATTATAATTATGTTTATAATTATAATTATAGAAGGTAAAGTTTTTCAAGAAAAATATAAAAAGCGCAATCAATTTGAATGAAAATATATCCAGATTTGATCACCCTGTTTATAATTATAATTTTAAATACAAATATAAAGCGCAATCAGTAGAGAAATATACAGTGATCACCCACTTTGCGCCCCACAAAGTTTTTCAAGAAATTCCCAATTATATAAATCGATTCGTTGCGCTCTACGTCTACTCCATCAATTTGAATGAAATATATTTTTATCCAAGATTTAGAGGAGTCTTTTGCCTGTTTATAATTATAATTATAGAAGGTAAATACAAATATAAAGCGCAATCAGTAGAGAAATATACAGTGATCACCCACTTTGCCCCCACAAAGTTTTTCAAGAAATTCCCAATTATATAAATCGATTCGTTGCGCTCTACGTCTACTCCATCAATTTGAATGAAATATATTTTTATCCAAGATTTAGAGGAGTCTTTTGCCTGTTTATAATTATAATTATAGAAGGTAAATACAAATATAAAGCGCAATCAGTAGAGAAATATACAGTGATCACCCACTTTGCGCCCACAAAGTTTTTTTCAAGAAATTCCCAATTATATAAATCGATTCGTTGCGCTCTACGTCTACTCCATCAATTTGAATGAAATATATTTTTATCCAAGATTTAGAGGAGTCTTTTGCCTGTTTATAATTATAATTATAGAAGGTAAATACAAATATAAAGCGCAATCAGTAGAGAAAAATACATGATCACCACTTTGCGCCCACAAAGTTTTTCAAGAAATTCCCAATTATATAAATCGATTCGTTTTCTACGTCTACTCCATCAATTTGAATGAAATATATTTTTTTTTAAGAGTCTTTTCCTGTTTATAATTATAATTAATTACAAATATAAAAATCGATTCAGTGATCACCCACTTTGCCCACAAAGTTTTTCAAGAAATTCCCAATTATATAAATCGATTCGTTGCGCTCTACGTCTACTCCATCAATTTGAATGAAATATATTTTTATCCAAGATTTAGAGGAGTCTTTTGCCTGTTTATAATTATAATTATAGAAGGTAAATACAAATATAAAGCGCAATCAGTAGAGAAATATAAGTGATCACCCACAGCCCCCAAAGTTTTTTTCAAGAAATTCCCAATTATATAAATCGATTCGTTTGCTCTACGTCTACTCCATCAATTTGAATGAAATATATTTTTATCCAAGATTTAGAGGAGTCTTTTGCCTGTTTATAATTATTTAGAAGGTAAATACAAATATAAAGCGCAATCAGTAGAGAAAAATTATGATCAAACAAAGTTTTTCAAGAAATTCCCAATTATATAAATCGATTCGTTGCGCTCTACGTCTACTCCATCAATTTGAATGAAATATATTTTTATCCAAGATTTAGAGGAGTCTTTTGCCGTTTATAATTATATAATTATAATTATAGAAGGTAAATACAAATATAAAGCGCAATCAGTAGAGAAATATACAGTGATCACCCACTTTGCGCCCACAAAGAAATATATTTTTTTTTTCAAAAATTCCCAATTATATAAATCGATTCGTTGCGCTCTACGTCTACTCCATCAATTTGAATGAAATATATTTTTTATCAAGATTTAGAGGAGTCTTTTGCCTGTTTATAATTATAATTATAGAAGGTAAATACAAAAATATAAAGCGCAATCAGTAGAGAAAAATATACAGTGATCACCCACTTTGCGCCCACAAAGTTTTTCAAGAAATTCCCAATTATATAAATCGATTCGTTGCGCTCTACGTCTACTCCATCAATTTGAATGAAAAATATTTTTTATCCAAGATTTAGAGGAGTCTTTTGCCTGTTTATAATTATAATTATAGAAGGTAAATACAAATATAAAGCGCAATCAGTAGAGAAATATACAGTGATCACCCACTTTGCGCCCACAAAGTTTTTCAAGAAATTCCCAATTATATAAATCGATTCGTTGCGCTCTACGTCTACTCCATCAATTTGAATGAAATATATTTTTATTTTAGTCTTTTGCCTGTTTATAATTATAATTATAGAAGTAAATACAAATATTCAGTAGGATATACAGTGATTTTGCGCCCCTGTTTCAAAATAATTATATAAATATTCGTTGCGCTCTACGTCTACTCCATCAATTTGAATGAAATATATTTTTATATTTAAAGCTTTTGCCTGTTTATAATTATAATTATAGAAGGTAAATACAAATATAAAGCGCAATCAGTGAAATATACAGTGATCACCCACTTTTGCCCACAAAGTTTTTCACGAAATTCCCAATTATATAAATCGATTCGTTGCGCTCTACGTCTACTCCATCAATTTGAATGAAATATATTTTTATCCAAGATTTAGAGGAGACTTTTTCTGTTTATAATTATAATTATAGAAGGTAAATACAAATATAAAGCGCAATCAGTAGAGAAATATACAGTGATCACCCACTTTGCGCCCACAAAGTTTTTCAAGAAATTCCCAATTATATAAATCGATTCGTTGCGCTCTACGTCTACTCCATCAATTTGAATGAAATATATTTTTATCCAAGATTTAGAGGAGTCTTTTGCCTGTTTATAATTATAATTATAGAAGGTAAATACAAATATAAAGCGCAATCAGTAGAGAAATATACAGTGATCACCCACTTTGCGCCCACAAAGTTTTTCAAGAAATTCCCAATTATATAAATCGATTCGTTGCGCTCTACGTCTACTCCATCAATTTGAATGAAATATATTTTTATCCAAGATTTAGAGGAGTATTTTGCTTGTTTATAATTATAATTATAGAAGGTAAATACAAATATAAAGCGCAATCAGTAGAGAAATGTACAGTGATCACCATTTAGCGCCCAAACAGTTATGCAAGAAATTCCCAATTATATAAATCGATTCGTTGCGCTCTACGTCTACTCCATCAATTTGAATAAAATATATTTTTTCCAAGATTTAGAGGAGTATTTTGCTTGTTTATAATTATAATTATAGAAGGTAAATACAAATATAAACCGCAATCAGTAGAGAAATATACAGTGATCACCCACTTTGCGCCCCACAACAAAGTTTTTCAAGAAATTCCCAATTATATAAATCGATTCGTTGCGCTCTCTACGTCTACTCCATCAATTTGAATGAAATATATTTTTATCCAAGATTTAGAGGATTCTTTTGCCTGTTTATAATTATAATTATAGAAGGTAAATACAAATATAAAGCACAATCAGTAGAGAATATACAGTGATCACCCACTTTGCGCCCACAGTTTTTTTTCAAGAAATTCCCAATTATATAAATCGATTCGTTGCGCTCTACGTCTACTCCATCAATTTGAATGAAATATATTTTTATCCAAGATTTAGAGGAGTTTTTTTGCCTGTTTATAATTATAATTATAGAAGGTAAATACAAATATAAAGCGCAATCAGTAGAGAAATATACAGTGAACCCACTTTGCGCCCACAAAGTTTTTCAAGAAATTCCCAATTATATAAATCGATTCGTTGCGCTCTACGTCTACTCCATCAATTTGAATGAAATATATTTTTATCCAAGATTTAGAGAGAGTCTTTGCCTGTTTATAATTATAATTATAGAAGGTAAATACAAATATAAAGCGCAATCAGTAGAGAAATATACAGTGATCACCCACTTTGCGCCCACAAAGTTTTTCAAGAAATTCGCAATTATATAAATCGATTCGTTGCGCTCTACGTCTACTCCATCAATTTGAATGAAATATATTTTTATCCAAGATTTAGAGGAGTCTTTTGCCTATTTATATTTATAATTATAGAAGGTAAATACAATTATGAAGCGCAATCAGTAGAGAAATATACAGTGATCACCCACTTTGCGCCCACAAAGTTTTTCAAGAAATTCCAAATTATATAAATCGATTCGATGCGCTCTACGTCTACTCCATCAATTTGTATGAAATATATTTTTTATCCAAGATTTATAGGAGTCTTTTGCCTGTTTATAATTATAATTATAGAAGGTAAATACAAATATAAAGCGCAATCAGTAGAGAAATATACAGTGATCACCCACTTTGCGCCCACAAAGTTTTTCAAGAAATTCCCAATTATATAAATCGATTCGTTGCGCTCTACGTCTACTCCATCAATTTGAATGAAATATATTTTTATCCAAGATTTAGAGGAGTCTTTTGTCTGTTTATAATTATAATTATAGAAGGTAAATACAAATATAAAGCGCAATCAGTAGAGAAATATACAGTGATCACCCACTTTGCGCCCACAAAGTTTTTCAAGAAATTCCCAATTATATAAATCGATTCGTTGCGCTCTACGTCTACTCCATCAATTTGAATGAAATATATTTTTATCCAAGATTTAGAGGAGTCTTTTGCCTGTTTATAATTATAATTATAGAAGGTAAATACAAATATAAAGCGCAATCAGTAGAGAAATATACAGTGATCACCCACTTTGCGCCCACAAAGTTTTTCAAGAAATTCCCAATTATATAAATCGATTCGTTGCGCTCTACGTCTACTCCATCAATTTGAATGAAATATATTTTTATCCAAGATTTAGAGGAGACTTTTGCCTGTTTATAATTATAATTATAGAAGGTAAATACAAATATAAAGCGCAATCAGTAGAGAAATATACAGTGATCACCACCTTTGCGCCCACAAAGTTTTTCAAGAAATTCCCAATTATATAAATCGATTCGTTGCGCTCTACGTCTACTCCATCAATTTGAATGAAATATATTTTTATCCAAGATTTAGAGGAGTCTTTTTCCTGTTTATAATTATAATTATAGAAGGTAAATACAAATATAAAGCGCAATCAGTAGAGAAATATACAGTGATCACCCACTTTGCGCCCACAAAGTTTTTCAAGAAATTCCCAATTATATAAATCGATTCGTTGCGCTCTACGTCTACTCCATCAATTTGAATGAAATATATTTTTATCCCAGATTTAGAGGAGTCTTTTGCCTGTTTATAATTATAATTATAGAAGGTAAATACAAATATAAAGCGCAATCAGTAGAGAAATATACAGTGATCACCCACTTTGCGCCCACAAAGTTTTTCAAGAAATTCCCAATTATATAAATCGATTCGTTGCGCTCTACGTCTACTCCATCAATTTGAATGAAATATATGAAAAATATTTTTATCCAAGATTTAGAGGAGTCTTTTGCCTGTTTATAATTATAATTATAGAAGGTAAATACAAATATAAAGCGCAATCAGTAGAGAAATATACAGTGATCACCCACTTTGCGCCACAAAGTTTTTTTCAAGAAATTCCCAATTATATAAATCGATTCGTTGCGCTCTACGTCTACTCCATCAATTTGAATGAAATATATTTTTATCCAAGATTTAGAGGAGTCTTTTGCCTGTTTATAATTATAATTATAGAAGGTAAATACAAATATAAAGCGCAATCAGTAGAGAAATATACAGTGATCACCCACTTTTTGCGCCCACAAAGTTTTTCAAGAAATTCCCAATTATATAAATCGATTCGTTGCGCTCTACGTCTACTCCATCAATTTGAATGAAATATATTTTTATCCAAGATTTAGAGGAGTCTTTTGCCTGTTTATAATTATAATTATAGAAGGTAAATACAAATATAAAGCGCATCAGTAGAGAAATATACAGTGATCACCCACTTTGCGCCCACAAAGTTTTTCAAGAAATTCCCAATTATATAAATCGATTCGTTGCGCTCTACGTCTACTCCATCAATTTGAATGAAATATATTTTTATCCAAGATTTAGAGGAGTCTTTTGCCTGTTTATAATTATAATTATAGAAGGTAAATAAAAATATAAAGCGCAATCAGTAGAGAAATATACAGTGATCACCCACTTTGCGCCCACAAAGTTTTTCAAGAAATTCCCAATTATATAAATCGATTCGTTGCGCTCTACGTCTACTCCATCAATTTGAATGAAATATATTTTTATCCAAGATTTAGAGGAGTCTTTTTGCCTGTTTATAATTATAATTTGCCTGTTTATAATCAGTATATATTATAGAAGGTAAATACAAATATAAAAAGCGCAATCATTTGAAGAAAATTTTTATATTTAGTGATTGCCTGTTTATAATTATAATTTAGAAGGTAAATACAAATATAAAGCGCAATCAGTAGAGAAATATACAGTGATCAACTTTGCGCCCACAAAGTTTTTCAAGAAATTCCCAATTATATAAATCGATTCGTTGCGCTCTACGTCTACTCCATCAATTTGAATGAAATATATTTTTATCCAAGATTTAGAGGAGTCTTTTGCCTGTTTATAATTATAATTATAGAAGGTAAATACAAATATAAAGCGCAATCAGTAGAGAAATATACAGTGATCACCCACTTTGCGCCCACAAAGTTTTTCAAGAAATTCCCAATTATATAAATCGATTCGTTGCGCTCTACGTCTACTCCATCAATTTGAATGAAATATATTTTTATCCAAGATTTAGAGGAGTCTTTTGCCTGTTTATAATTATAATTATAGAAGGTAAATACAAATATAAAGCGCAATCAGTAGAGAAATATACAGTGATCACCCACTTTGCGCCCACAAAGTTTTTCAAGAAATTCCCAATTATATAAATCGATTCGTTGCGCTCTACGTCTACTCCATCAATTTGAATGAAATATATTTTTATCCAAGATTTAGAGGAGTCTTTTGCCTGTTTATAATTATAATTATAGAAGGTAAATACAAATATAAAGCGCAATCAGTAGAGAAATATACAGTGATCACCCACTTTGCGCCCACAATTTTTTTCAAGAAATTCCCAATTATATAAATCGATTCGTTGCGCTCTACGTCTACTCCATCAATTTGAATGAAATATATTTTTATCCAAGATTTAGAGGAGTCTTTTGCCTGTTTATAATTATAATTATAGAAGGTAAATACAAATATAAAGCGCAATCAGTAGAGTAGAGAAATATACAGTGATCACCCACTTTTGCGCCACTCCACAAAAGTTTTTCAAGAAATTCCCAATTATATAAATCGATTCGTTGCGCTCTACGTCTACTCCATCAATTTGAATGAAATATATTTTTTATCCTGGATTTAGAGGTGTCTTTTGCCTGTTTATAATTATAATTATAGAAGGTAAATACAAATATAAAGCGCAATCAGTAGAGAAATATACAGTGATCACCCACTTTGCGCCCACAAAGTTTTTCAAGAAATTCCCAATTATATAAATCGATTCGTTGCGCTCTACGTCTACTCCATCAATTTGAATGAAATATATTTTTATCCAAGATTTAGAGGAGTCTTTTGCCTGTTTATAATTATAATTATAGAAGGTAAATACAAATATAAAAAGCGCAATCAGTAGAGAAATATACAGTGATCACCCACTTTGCGCCCACAAAGTTTTTCAAGAAATTCCCAATTATATAAATCGATTCGTTGCGCTCTACGTCTACTCCATCAATTTGAATGAAATATATTTTTATCCAAGATTTTAGAGAGAGATTTCTTTTGCCTGTTTATAATTATAATTATAGAAGGTAAATACAAATATAAAGCGCAATCAGTAGAGAAATATACAGTGATCACCCACTTTGCGCCCACAATTTTTTTTTCAAGAAATTCCCAATTATATAAATCGATTCGTTGCGCTCTACGTCTACTCCATCAATTTGAATGAAATATATTTTTATCCAAGATTTAGAGGAGTCTTTTGCCTGTTTATAATTATAATTATAGAAGGTAAATACAAATATAAAGCGCAATCAGTAGAGAAATATACAGTGATCACCCACTTTGCGCCCACAAAGTTTTTCAAGAAATTCCCAATTATATAAATCGATTCGTTGCGCTCTACGTCTACTCCATCAATTTGAATGAAATATATTTTTATCCAAGATTTAGAGGAGTCTTTTGCCTGTTTATAATTATAATTATAGAAGGTAAATACAAATATAAAGCGCAATCAGTAGAGAAATATACAGTGATCACCCACTTTTGCGCCCACAAAGTTTTTCAAGAATTTCCAATTACATAACGCGATTCGTTGCGCTCTACGCCTACTCCATCAATTTGAATGAAATATATATTTTTATCCTGGATTTAGAGGAGTCTTTTGCCTGTTTATAATTATAATTATAGAAGGTAAATACAAATATAAAGCGCAATCAGTAGAGAAATATACAGTGATCACCCACTTTGCACCCACAAAGTTTTTCAAGAAATTCCCAATTACATAATGCGATTCGTTGCGCTCTACGCCTACTCCATCAATTTGAATGAAATATATTTTTATCCAAGATTTAGAGGAGTCTTTTGCCTGTTTATAATTATAATTATAGAAGGTAAATACAAAAATATAAAAGCGCAATCAGTAGAGAAATACAGTGATCACCCACTTTGCCCACAAAGTTTTTTCAAGAAATCCCAATTATATAAATCGATTAACGTCTACTCCATCAATTTGAATGAAATATATTTTTTATCCAACATTTAGAGGAGTCTTTTGCCTGTTTATAATTATAATTATAGAAGGTAAATACAAATATAAAGCGCAATCAGTAGAGAAATATACAGTGATCACCCACTTTGCGCCCACAAAGTTTTTCAAGAAATTCCCAATTATATAAATCGATTCGTTGCGCTCTACGTCTACTCCATCAATTTGAATGAAATATATTTTTATCCAAGATTTAGAGGAGTCTTTTGCCTGTTTATAATTATAATTATAGAAGGTAAATACAAAAATACAAATATAAAGCGCAATCAGTAGAGAAATATACAGTGATCACCCACTTTGCGCCCACAAAGTCTTTTTTTTCAAGAAATTCCCAATTATATAAATCGATTCGTTGCGCTCTACGTCTACTCCATCAATTTGAATGAAATATATTTTTTATCCAAGATTTAGAGGAGTCTTTTGCCTGTTTATAATTATAATTATAGAAGGTAAATACAAATATAAAGCGCAATCAGTAGAGAAATATACAGTGATCACCCACTTTGCGCCCACAAAGTTTTTCAAGAAATTCCCAATTATATAAATCGATTCGTTGCGCTGTACGTCTACTCCATCAATTTGAATGAAATATATTTTCATCAAGGATTTTTATAGGATTCTTTTGCCTGTTTAAAATTATAATTATAGAAGGTAAATACAAATATAAAGCGCAATCAGTAGAGAAATATACAGTGATCACCCACTTTTCACGCACAAAGTTTTTCAAGAAATTCCCAATTACATAACGCGATTCGTTGCGCTCTACGCCTACTCCATCAATTTGAATGAAATATATATTTTTATCCTCTATTTAGAGGAGTCTTTTGCCTGTTTATAATTATAATTATAGAAGGTAAATACAAATATAAAGCGCAATCAGTAGAGAAATATACAGTGATCACCCACTTTGCGCCCACAAAGTTTTTCAAGAAATTCCCAATTATATAAATCGATTCGTTGCGCTCTACGTCTACTCCATCAATTTGAATGAAATATATTTTTATCCAAGATTTAGAGGAGTCTTTTGCTTGTTTATAATTATAATTATAGAAGGTAAATACAAATATAAAGCGCAATCAGTAGAGAAATATACAGTGATCACCCACTTTGCGCCCACAAAGTTTTTCAAGAAATTCCCAATTATATAAATCGATTCGTTGCGCTCTACGTCTACTCCATCAATTTGAATGAAATATATTTTTATCCAAGATTTAGAGGAGTCTTTTGCCTGTTTATAATTATAATTATAGAGGATAAATACAAATATAAAGCGCAATCAGTAGAGAAATATACAGTGATCACCCACTTTGCGCCCACAAATTTTTCAAGAAATTCCCAATTATATAAATCGATTCGTTGCGCTCTACGTCTACTCCATCAATTTGAATGAAATATATTTTTATCCAAGATTTAGAGGAGACTTTTGCTGTTTATAATTATAATTATAGAAGGTAAATACAAATATAAAGCGCAATCAGTAGAGAAATATACAGTGATCACCCACTTTGCGCCCACAAAGTTTTTCAAGAAATTCCCAATTATATAAATCGATTCGTTTGCGCTACGTCTACTCCATCAATTTGAATGAAATATATTTTTATCCAAGATTTAGAGGAGTCTTTTGCCTGTTTATAATTATAATTATAGAAGGTAAATACAAATATAAAGCGCAATCAGTAGAGAAATATACAGTGATTTTGCGCCCACAAAGTTTTTCAAGAAATTCCCAATTATATAAATCGATTCGTTGGCTACGTCTACTCCATCAATTTGAATGAAATATATTTTTTATCCAAGATTTAGAGGAGTCTTTTGCCTTTTTATAATTATAATTATAGAAGGTAAATACAAATATAAAGCGCAATCAGTAGAGAATTATACAGTGATCACCCACTTTGCACCCAAAAAGTTTTCCAGAAATTCCCAATTATATAAATCGATTCGTTGCGCTCTACGTCTACTCCATCAATTTGAATGAAATATATTTTTATCCAAGATTTAGAGGAGTCTTTTGCCTGTTTATAATTATAATTATAGAAGGTAAATACAAATATAAAGCGCAATCAGTAGAGAAATATACAGTGATCACCCACTTTGCGCCCACAAAGTTTTTCAAGAAATTCCCAATTATATAAATCGATTCGTTGCGCTCTACGTCTACTCCATCAATTTGAATGAAATATATTTTTATCCAAGATTTAGATTTAGGAGTCTTTTGCCTGTTTATAATTATAATTATAGAAGGTAAATACAAATATAAAGCGCAATCAGTAGAGAAATATACAGTGATCACCCACTTTGCGCCCACAAAGTTTTTCAAGAAATTCCCAATTATATAAATCGATTCGTTGCGCTCTACGTCTACTCCATCAATTTGAATGAAATATATTTTTATCCAAGATTTAGAGCAGTCTTTTGCCTGTTTATAATTATAATTATAGAATGTAATAACAAATATAAAGCGCAATCAGTAGAGAAATATACAGTGATCACCCACTTTGCACCCACAAAGTTTTTCAAGAAATTCCCAATTATATAAATCGATTCGTTGCGCTCTACGTCTACTCCATCAATTTGAATGAAATATATTTTTATCCAAGATTTAGAGGAGTCTTTTGCCTGTTTATAATTATAATTATAGAAGGTAAATACAAATATAAAGCGCAATCAGTAGAGAAATATACAGTGATCACCCACTTTGCGCCCACAAAGTTTTTTTCAAAATTCCCAATTATATAAATCGATTCGTTGCGCTCTACGTCTACTCCATCAATTTGAATGAAATATATTTTTATCCAAGATTTAGAGGAGTCTTTTGCCTGTTTATAATTATAATTATAGAAGGTAAATAAATATAAAGCGCAATCAGTAGAGAAATATACAGTGATCACCCACTTTGCGCCCACAAAGTTTTTCAAGAAATTCCCAATTATATAAATCGATTCGTTGCGCTCTACGTCTACTCCATCAATTTGAATGAAATATATTTTTATCCAAGATTTAGAGGAGGAGTTTTTGCCTGTTTATAATTATAATTATAGAAGGTAAATACAAATATAAAGCGCAATCAGTAGAGAAATATACAGTGATCACCCACTTTGCGCCCACAAAGTTTTTCAAGAAATTCCCAATTATATAAATCGATTCGTTGCGCTCTACGTCTACTCCATCAATTTGAATGAAATATTTTTTTATCCAAGATTTAGAGGAGTCTTTTGCCTGTTTATAATTATAATTATAGAAGGTAAATACAAATATAAAGCGCAATCAGTAGAGAAATATACAGTGATCACCCACTTTGCGCCCACAAAGTTTTTCAAGAAATTCCCAATTATATAAATCGATTCGTTGCGCTCTACGTCTACTCCATCAATTTGAATGAAATATATTTTTATCCAAGATTTAGAGGAGTCTTTTGCCTGTTTATAATTATAATTATAGAAGGTAAATACAAATATAAAGCGAAATCAGTAGAGAAATATACAGTGATCACCCACTTTGCGCCCACAAAGTTTTTCAAGAAATTCCCAATTATATAAATCGATTCGTTGCGCTCTACGTCTACTCCATCAATTTGAATGAAATATATTTTTATCCAAGATTTAGAGGAGTCTTTTGCCTGTTTATAATTATAATTATAGAAGGTAAATACAAATATAAAGTGCAATCAGTAGAAAAATATACAGTGATCACCCACTTTGCACCCACAAAGTTTTTCAAGAAATTCCCAATTATATAAATCGATTCGTTTCGCTCTACATCTACTCCATCAATTTGAATGAAATATATTTCTATCCAAGATTTAGAGGAGTCTTTTGCCTGTTTATAATTATAATTATAGAAGGTAAATACAAATATAAAGCGCAATCAGTAGAGAATTATACAGTGATCACCCACTTTGCGCCCATAAATTTTTTCAAAAAATTCCCAATTATATATATCGATTCGTTGCGCTGTACGTCTACTCCATCAATTTGAATGAAATATATTTTCATCAAGGATTTTTATAGGATTCTTTTGCCTGTTTAAAATTATAATTATAGAAGGTAAATACAAATATAAAGCGCAATCAGTAGAGAAATATACAGTGATCACCCACTTTGCCCCCCTTTTTCAAGAAATTCCCAATTATATAAATCGATTCGTTGCGCTCTACGTCTACTCCATCAATTTGAATGAAATATATTTTTATCCAAGATTTAGAGGAGTCTTTTGCCTGTTTATAATTATAATTTAGAATTAAATCAAATATAAAGTAAAACAAATATAAAGCGCAATCAGTAGAGAAATATACAGTGATCACCCACTTTGCTCCCACAAAGTTTTTCAAGAAATTCCCAATTATATAAATCGATTCGTTGCGCTCTACGTCTACTCCATCAATTTGAATGAAATATATTTTTATCTAAGATTTAGAGGAGAGTTTTTGCCTGTTTATAATTATAATTATAGAAGGTAAATACAAATATAAAGCGCAATCAGTAGAGAAATATACAGTGATCACCCACTTTGCGCCCACAAAGTTTTTCAAGAAATTCCCAATTATATAAATCGATTCGTTGCGCTCTACGTCTACTCCATCAATTTTGAATGAAATATATTTTTTATCTTGGATTTAGAGGAGTCTTTTGCCTGTTTATAATTATAATTATAGAAGGTAAATACAAATATAAAGCGCAATCAGTAGAGAAATATACAGTGATCACCCACTTTGCGCCCACAAAGTTTTTCAAGAAATTCCCAATTATATAAATCGATTTTTGCGCTCTACGTTTCCATCAATTTGAATGAAATATATTTTTATCCAAGATTTAGAGGTCTTTTGCCTGTTTATAATTATAATTATAGAAATTAAATACAAATATAAAGGCAATCAGTAGAGAAATATAAAGCGCAATCACTTTGTAGAGAAATATACAGTGATCATAAACTTTGCGCCCACGTCTACTCCAAAATTTTTCAAGAAATTCCCAATTATATGCGCCCACAAAGTTTTTTTTCAAGAAATTCCCATAATAATTTAAATCGATTCGATTCGTTGCGCTCAATCAGTAGAGAAACGTCTTTAAAGTTTTTCCATCAATTTGAATGAAATATATTTTTATCCAAGATTTAGAGGAGTCTTTTGCCTGTTTATAATTATAATTATAGAAGGTAAATACAAATATAAAGCGCAATCAGTAGAGAAATATACAGTGATCACCCTCTTTGCGCCCACAAAGTTTTTCAAGAAATTCCCAATTATATAAATCGATTCGTTGCGCTCTACGTCTACTCCATCAATTTGAATGAAATATATTTTTATCCAAGATTTAGAGGAGTCTTTTGCCTGTTTATAATTATAATTATAGAAGGTAAATACAAATATAAAGCGCAATCAGTAGAGAAATATACAGTGATCACCCACTTTGCGCCCACAAAGTTTTTCAAGAAATTCCCAATTATATAAATCGATTCGTTGCGCTCTACGTCTACTCCATCAATTTGAATGAAATATATTTTTATCCAAGATTTAGAGGAGTCAGTGATTTTTGCCTGTTTATAATTATAATTATAGAAGGTAAATACAAATATAAAGCGCAATCAGTAGAGAAATATACAGTGATCACCCACTTTGCGCCCACAAAGTTTTTCAAGAAATTCCCAATTATATAAATCGATTCGTTGCGCTCTACGTCTACTCCATCAATTTGAATGAAAATATTTTTATCCAAGATTTAGAGGAGTCTTTTTGCCTGTTTATAATTATAATTATAGAAGGTAAATACAAATATAAAGCGCAATCAGTAGAGAAATATACAGTGATCACCCACTTTGCGCCCCAAAGTTTTTCAAGAAAATTATATAAATCGATTCGTTTTTCACGAAATTCCATCAATTTGAATGAAATATATTTTTATCCAAGATCTTTTCGTTGCGCAATCAGTACGAAATATCAGTGATCACCCACTTTCCATCAAATTTTTTTTTGAAATCCCAAAATAAATATTCGTTTTTTATCCATCAATTTGAATGAAATATATTTTTATCAAGATTTAGAGGAGTCTTTTGCCTGTTTATAATTATAATTATAGAAGGTAAATACAAATATAAAGCGCAATCAGTAGAGAATTATACAGTGATCACCCACTTTGCGCCCACAAGGTTTTTCAAGAAATTCCCAATTATATAAATCGATTCGTTGCGCTCTACGTCTACTCCATCAATTTGAATGAAAAATATTTTTTATCCAAGATTTAGAGGAGTCCTTTGCCTGTTTATAATTATCATTATTGAAGGCAAATACAAATATAAAGCGCATTCAGTAGAGAAATATACCGTGATCACCCACTTTTCGCGCACAAAGTTTTTCAAGAAATTCCCAATTATATAAATCGATTCGTTGCGCTCTACGTCTACTCCATCAATTTGAATGAAATATATTTTTATCCAAGATTTAGAGGAGTCTTTTGCCTGTTTATAATTATAATTATAGAAGGTAAATACAAATATAAAGCGCAATCAGTAGAGAAATATACAGTGATCACCAACTTTGCGCCCACAAAGTTTTTCAAGAAATTCCCAATTATATAAATCGATTCGTTGCGCTCTACGTCTACTCCATCAATTTGAATGAAATATATTTTTATCCAATATTTAGTCTTTTGCCTGTTTATAATTATAATTATAGAAGGTAAATACAAATATAAAGCGCAATCAGTAGAGAAATATACAGTGATCACCCACTTTGCGCCCACAAAGTTTTTCAAGAAATTCCCAATTATATAAATCGATTCGTTGCGCTCTACGTCTACTCCATCAATTTGAATGAAATATATTTTTATCCATCCAAGATTTATAGATTTAGAGGAGTCTTTTGCCTGTTTATAATTATAATTATAGAAGGTAAATAAAAATATAAAGCGCAATCAGTAGAGAAAATAAATATACAGTGATCACCCACTTTGCGCCCACAAATTTTTTTCAAGAAATTCCCAATTATATAAATCGATTCGTTGCGCTCTACGTCTACTCCATCAATTTGAATGAAATATTTTTTTATCCAAGATTTAGAGGAGTCTTTTTTGCCTGTTTATAATTATAATTATAGAAGGTAAATACAAATATAAAGCGCAATCAGTAGAGAAATATACAGTGATCACCCACTTTGCGCCCACAAAGTTTTTCAAGAAATTCCCAATTATATAAACATTCGTTTTTTCAAGAAATTCCCAATTATATAAATCGATTCGTTGCGCTCTACGTCTACTCCATCAATTTGAATGAAATATATTTTTATCCAAGATTTAGAAATTCCCAATCTTTTGCCTGTTTATAATTATAATTATAGAAGGTATAAAATACAAATATAAAGCGCAATCAGTAGAGAAATATACAGTGATCACCCACTTTTTGCGCCCACAAAGTTTTTCAAGAAATTCCCAATTATATAAATCGATTCGTTGCGCTCTACGTCTACTCCATCAATTTGAATGAAATATATTTTTATCCAAGATTTAGAGGAGTCTTTTTGCCTGTTTATAATTATAATTATAGAAGGTAAATACAAATATAAAGCGCAATCAGTAGAGAAATATACAGTGATCACCCACTTTGCGCCCACAAAGTTTTTCAAGAAATTCCCAATTATATAAATCGATTCGTTGCGCTCTACGTCTACTCCATCAATTTGAATGAAATATATTTTTTTATCCAAGATTTAGAGGAGTCTTTTGCCTGTTTATAATTATAATTATAGAAGGTAAATACAAATATAAAGCGCAATCAGTAGAGAAATATACAGTGATCACCCACTTTGCGCCCACAAAGTTTTTCAAGAAATTCCCAATTATATAAATCGATTCGTTTCGCTCTACGTCTACTCCATCAATTTGAATGAAATATATTTTTATCCAAGATTTAGAGGAGTCTTTTGCCTGTTTATAATTATAATTATAGAAGGTAAATACAAATATAAAGCGCAATCAGTAGAGAAATATACAGTGATCTCCCACTTTGCGCCCAGAAAGTTTTTCAAGAAATTCCCAATTATATAAATCGATTCGTTGCGCTCTACGTCTACTCCATCAATTTGAATGAAATATATTTTTATCCAAGAATTAGAAGAGACTTTTGCATGTTTATAATTATAATTATAGAAGGTAAAGAAAAAATATAAAGCCCAATCAGTAGAGAATTATACAGTGATCACCCACTTTGCGCCCACAAAGTTTTTCAAGAAATTCCCAAATATATAAATCGATTCGTTGCGCTCTACGTCTACTCCATCAATTTGAATTAAATATATTTTTATCCAAGATTTAGAGGAGTCTTTTGCCTGTTTATAATTATAATTATAGAAGGTAAATACAAATATAAAAATCGCAATCAGTAGAAAAATATACAGTGATCAACTTTGCGCCCACAAAGATTTTTTCAAGAAATTCCCAATTATATAAATCGATTCGTTGTGCTCACGTCTACTCCATCAATTTGAATATATAAATATTTTTTCCAAGATTTATAGGAGATTTTTTGCCTGTTTGCCTGTTTATAATAATTATAGAAGGTAAATACAAATATAAAGCGCAATCAGTATAGAAATATACAGTGATCACCCACTTTGCGCCCACAAAGTTTTTCAAGAAATTCCCAATTATATAAATCGATTCGTTGCGCTCTACGTCTACTCCATCAATTTGAATGAAATATATTTTTATCCAAATTTTAGTGGAGTCTTAAGCCTGTTTATAATTATAATTATGAATGGTAAATACAAATATAAAGCGCAATCAGTAGAGAAATATACAGTGATCACCCACTTTGCGCCCACCAAGTTTTTCAAGAAATTCCCAATTATATAAATCGATTCGTTGCGCTCTACGTCTACTCCATCAATTAGAATGAAATATATTTTTATCCAAGATTTAGAGGAGTCTTTTTGCCTGTTTATAATTATAATTATAGAAGTTAAATAGAAATATAAAGCACAATCAGAAGAGAAATATTCAGTGATAACCCACTTTCCGCCCACAAAATTATTCAAGAAATTCCCAATTTATAAATCGCGCTCAAAAGTTTTTCAAGAAATTCCCAATTATATAAATCGATTCGTTGCGCTTTCTACGTCTACTCCATCAATTTGAATGAAATATATTTTTTATCCAAGATTTAGAGGAGACTTTTGCCTGTTTATAATTATAATTATAGAAGGTAAATACAAATATAAAGCGCAATCAGTAGAGAAATATACAGTGATCACCCACTTTACGCCCACAAGTTTTTTCAAGAAATTCCGAATTATATAAATCGATTCGTTGCGCTTACGTCGCTCCATCAATTTGAATACGTCTACTCCATCAATTTGAATGAAATATATTTTATCCAAGTTTTAGAGGAGTCTTAAGCCTGTTTATAATTATAATTATAGAAGGTAAATACAAATATAAAGCGCAATCAGTAGAGAAATATACAGTGATCACCCACTTTTTGCGCCCACAAAGTTTTTTCAAAATTCCCAATTATATAAATCGATTCGTTGCGCTCTACGTCTACTCCATCAATTTGAATGAAATATATTTTTTATCCTAGATTTAGAGGAGTCTTTTGCCTGTTTATAATTATAATTATAGAAGGTAAATACAAATATAAAGCGCAATCAGTAGAGAAATATACAGTGATCACCCACTTTGCGCCCACAAAGTATTTCAATAAATTCCCAATTATATAAATCGATTCGTTGCGCTCTACGTCTACTCCATCAATTTGAATGAAATATATTTTTATCCAAGATTTAGAGGAGTCTTTTGCCTGTTTATAATTATAATTATAGAAGGTAAATACAAATATAAAGCGCAATCAGTAGAGAAATATACAGTGATCACCCACTTTTTGCGCCCACAAAGTTTTTCAAGAAATTCCCAATTATATAAATCGATTCGTTGCGCTCTACGTCTACTCCATCAATTTGAATGAAATATATTTTTATCCAAGATTTAGAGGAGTCTTTTGCCTGTTTATAATTATAATTATAGAAGGTAAATACAAATATAAAGCGCAATCAGTAGAGAAATATACAGTGATCACCCACTTTGCGCCCACTCCATCAAAATGAAATATTTTTTCAAGAAATTCCCAATTATATAAATCGATTCGTTGCGCTTTCTACGTCTACTCCATCAATTTGAATGAAATATATTTTTATCCAAGATTTAGAGGAGTTTTTTTGCCTGTTTATAATTATAATTATAGAAGGTAAATACAAATATAAAGCGCAATCAGTAGAGAAATATACAGTGATCACCCACTTTGCGCCCACAAAGTTTTTTTCAAGAAATTCCCAATATATATAAATAAATCGATTCGTTGCGCTCTACGTCTACTCCATCAATTTGAATGAAATATATTTTTATCCAAGATTTAGAGGAGTCTTTTGCCTGTTTATAATTATAATTATAGAAGGTAAATACAAATATAAAGCGCAATCAGTAGAGAAATATACAGTGATCACCCACTTTGCGCCCACAAAGTTTTTCAAGAAATTCCCAATTATATAAATCGATTCGTTGCGCTCTACGTCTACTCCATCAATTTGAATGAAATATATTTTTATCCAAGATTTAGAGGAGTCTTTTGCCATTTTATAATTATAATTATAGAAGGTAAATACAAATATAAAGCGCAATCAGTAGAGAAATATACAGTGATCACCCACTTTGCGCCCACAAAGTTTTTCAAGAAATTCCCAATATAAATCGATTCGTTGCGCTCTACGTCTACTCCATCAATTTGAATGAAATATTTTTATCCAAGATTTAGAGGAGTCTTTTGCCTGTTTATAATTATAATTATAGAAGGTAAATACAAATATAAAGCGCAATCAGTAGAGAAATATACAGTGATCACCAAAAAGTTTTTCAAGAAATTCCCAATTATATAAATCGATTTTTGCGCCCACAAAGTTTTTCAAGAAATTCCCAATTATATAAATCGATTCGTTGCGCTCTACGTCTACTCCATCAATTTGAATGAAATATATTTTTATCCAAGATTTAGAGGAGTCTTTGCCTGCCTGTTTATAATTATAATTATAGAAGGTAAATACAAATATAAAGCGCAATCAGTAGAGAAATATACAGTGATCACCCACTTTGCGCCCACAAAGTTTTTTTTCAAGAAATTCCCAATTATATAAATCGATTCGTTGCGCTCTACGTCTACTCCATCAATTTGAATGAAATATATTTTTATCCAAGATTTAGAGGAGTCTTTTGCCTGTTTATAATTATAATTATAGAAGGTAAATACAAATATAAAGCGCAATCAGTAGAGAAATATACAGTGATCACCCACTTTGCGCCCACAAAAGTTTTTCAAGAAATTCCCAATTATATAAATCGATTCGTTGCGCTCTACGTCTACTCCATCAATTTGAATGAAATATATTTTTTATCCAAGATTTATAGGATCCAAGATTTAGAGGAGTTTTGCCTGTTTATAATTATAATTATAGAAGGTAAATACAAATATAAAGCGCAATCAGTAGAGAAATATACAGTGATCACCCACTTTGCGCCCACAAAGTTTTTTTTCAAGAAATTCCCAATTATATAAATCGATTCGTTGCGCAATCTACGTCTACTCCATCAATTTGAATGAAATATATTTTTTATCCAAGATTTAGAGGAGTCTTTTGCCTGTTTATAATTATAATTATAGAAGGTAAATACAAATATAAAACGCAATCAGTAGAGAAATATACAGTGAATCCCACTTTTCACCCACAAAGTTTTTCAAGAAATTCCCAATTATATAAATCGATTCGTCGCGCTCTACGTCTACTCCATCAATTTGAATGAAATATATTTTTATCCAAGATTTAGAGGAGTCTTTTGCCTGTTTATAATTATAATTATAGAAGGTAAATACAAATATAAAGCGCAAATCAGTAGAGAAATATACAGTGATCACCCACTTTGCGCCCACAAAGTTTTTTCAAGAAATTCCCAATTATATAAATCGATTCGTTGCGCTCTACGTCTACTCCATCAATTTGAATGAAATATATTTTTATCCAAGATTTAGAGGAGTCTTTTTTGCCTGTTTTGCCTGTTTATAATTATAATTTTAGAATGTAAATACAAATATAAAGCGCAATCAGTAGAGAAATATACAGTGATCTCCCACTTTGCGCGCACAAAGTTTTTCAAGAAATTCCAAATTATATAAATCGATTCGTTGCGCTCTACGTCTACTCCATCAAATTGAATGAAATATATTTTTATCCAAGATTTAGAGGAGTCTTTTGCCTGTTTATAATTATAATTATAGAAGGTACAAAATACAAATATAAAGCGCAATCAGTAAAGAGAAATATACAATGATCACCCACTTTGCGCCCACAAAGTTTTTCAAGAAATTCCCAATTATATAAATCGATTCGATTCGATTGCGCTCTACGTCTACTCCATCAATTTGAATGAAATATATTTTTATCCAAGATTTAGAGGAGTCTTTTGCCTGTTTATAATTATAATTATAGAAGGTAAATACAAATATAAAGCGCAATCAGTAGAGAAATATACAGTGATCCCCCACTTTGCACCCACAAAGTTTTTCAAGAAATTCCCAATTATATAAATCGATTCGTTGCGCTCTACGTCTACTCCATCAATTTGAATGAAATATATTTTTATCCAAGATTTAGAGGAGTCTTTTGCCTGTTTATAATTATAATTATAGAAGGTAAATACAAATATAAAGCGCAATCAGTAGAGAAATATACAGTGATCACCCACTTTGCGCCCACAAAGTTTTTCAAGAAATTCCCAATTATATAAATCGATTCGTTGCGCTCTACGTCTACTCCATCAATTTGAATGAAATATATTTTTATCCAAGATTTAGAGGAGTCTTTTGCCTGTTTATAATTATAATTATAGTAAATACAAAGGTAAAAATACAAATATAAAGCGCAATCAGTAGATTCCCAATTATAAATATACAAAGTCCAAGAAAGTCTTTTTCCCTGTTTATAATTATAATTATATAAAAATCGATTCGTTTTGCGCCTCCATCAAAATGAAATATATTTTTTCCAAGAAGAAGTTTTTTCCCAATTATATAAATCGATTCGTTGCGCTCTACGTCTACTCCACTTTCAAGTTTTTGAATGAAATAAATATTTTTATCCATCAATTTGAATGAAATATATTTTATCCAATTTAGTCTTTTATAAAGCGCAATCAGTAGAGAAATATACAGTGATCACCCACTTTGCCCACAAAGTTTTTCAAGAAATTCCCAATTATATAAATCGATTCGTTGCGCTCTACGTCTACTCCATCAATTTTGAAATATATTTTTATCCCTGTTTATAATTATAATTATAGAATGTAAATACAAACATAAAGCACAATCAGTAGAGAAATATACAGTGATCACCCACTTTGCGCCCACAAAGTTTTTCCAGAAATTCCCAATTATATAAATCGATTCGTTGCGCTCTACGTCTACTCCATCTATTTGAATGAAATATATTTTTATCCAAGATTTAGAGGAGTCTTTTGCCTGTTTATAATTATAATTATAGAAGGTAAATACAAATATAAAGCGCAATCAGTAGAGAAATATACAGTGATCACCCACTTTGCGCCCACAAAGTTTTTCAAGAAATTCCCAATTATATAAATCGATTCGTTGCGCTCTACGTCTACTCCATCAATTTGAATGAAATATATTTTTATCCAAGATTTAGAGGAGTCTTTTGCCTGTTTATAATTATAATTATAGAAGGTAAATACAAATATAAAGCGCAATCAGTAGAGAAATATACACGGATCACTCACTTTTCGCCCACAAAGTTTTCCAAGAAATTCCCAATTATATAAATCGATTCGTTGCGCTCTACGTCTACTCCATCAATTTGAATGAAATATATTTTTATCCAAGATTTAGAGGAGTCTTTTGCCTGTTTATAATTATAATTATAGAAGGTAAATACAAATATAAAGCGCAATCAGTAGAGAAAAATATAGTGATGATCACCCACTTTGCGCCCACAAAGTTTTTTTCAAGAAATTCCCAATTATATAAATCGATTCGTTGCGCTCTACGTCTACTCCATCAATTTGAATGAAATATATTTTTATCCAAGATTTAGAGGAGTCTTTTTTGCCTGTTTATAATTATAATTATAGAAGGTAAATACAAATATAAAGCGCAATCAGTAGAGAAATATACAGTGATCACCCTTTGCGCCCACAAGTTTTTTTTCAAGAAATTCCCAATTATATAAATCGATTCGTTGCGCTCTACGTCTACTCCATCAATTTGAATGAAATATTTTTTATCCAAGATTTAGAGGAGTCTTTTGCCTGTTTATAATTATAATTATAGAAGGTAAATACAAATATAAAGCGCAATCAGTAGAGAAATATACAGTGATCACCCACTTTGCGCCCACAAAGTTTTTCAAGAAATTCCCAATTATATAAATCGATTCGTTGCGCTCTACGTCTACTCCATCAATTTGAATGAAATATATTTTTATCCAAGATTTAGAGGAGTCTTTTGCCTGTTTATAATTATAATTATAGAAGGTAAATACAAATATAAAGCGCAATCAGTAGAGAAATATACAGTGATCACCCACTTTGCGCCCACAAAGTTTTTCAAGAAATTCCCAATTATATAAATCGATTCGTTGCGCTCTACGTCTACTCCATCAATTTGAATGAAATATATTTTTATCCAAGATTTAGAGGAGTCTTTTGCCTGTTTATAATTATAATTATAGAAGGTAAATACAAATATAAAGCGCAATCAGTAGAGAAATATACAGTGATCACCCAATTATATAAACGATTTTGCGCCCACTCCAAAGAATGAAATATATTTTTTTCAAGAAATTCCCAATTATATAAATCGATTCGTTGCGCTCTACGTCACTTTACTCCATCAATTTGAATGAAATATATTTTTATCCAAGATTTAGAGGAGTCTTTTGCCTGTTTATAATTATAATTATAGAAGGTAAATACAAATATAAAGCGCAATCAGTAGAGAAATATACAGTGATCACCCACTTTGCGCCCACAAATTTTTTTTTCAAGAAATTCCCAATTATATAAATCGATTCGTTGCGCTCTACGTCTACTCCATCAATTTGAATGAAATATATTTTTATCCAAGATTTAGAGGAGTCTTTTTTTTTTTGCCTGTTTATAATTATAATTATAGAAGGTAAATACAAATATAAAGCGCAATCAGTAGAGAAATATACAGTGATCACCCACTTTGCGCCCACAAAGTTTTTCAAGAAATTCCCAATTATATAAATCGATTCGTTGCGCTCTACGTCTACTCCATCAATTTGAATGAAATATATTTTTATCCAAGATTTAGAGGAGTCTTTTGCCTGTTTATAATTATAATTATAGAAGGTAAATACAAATATAAAGCGCAATCAGTAGAGAAATATACAGTGATCACCCACTTTGCGCCCACAAAGTTTTTCAAGAAATTCCCAATTATATAAATCGATTCGTTGCGCTCTACGTCTACTCCATCAATTTGAATGAAAATATATTTTTATCCAAGATTTAGAGGAGTCTTTTGCCTGTTTATAATTATAATTATAGAAATTATAAATACAAATGAATAAAGCGCAATCAGTATAAGATAAAATATACAGTGATCACCCAGTTCACCCACAAAGTTTTTTTGCGAAAAAGTTTTTCAAGAAATTCCCAATTATATAAATCGATTCGTTGCGCTCTACGTCTACTCCATCAATTTGAATGAAAATATTTTTATCCAAGATTTAGAGGAGTCTTTTTGCCTGTTTATAATTATAATTATAGAAGGTAAATACAAATATAAAGCGCAATCAGAGAAATATACAGTGATAAACCCACTTTGCGCCCACTCCAAATTTTTTTTCAAGAAAGTCTTTTCCTGTTTATAAATTATATAAATCGATTTTTAAACGTTGCGCTCTACGTCTACTCCATCAATTTGAATGAAATATATTTTTATCCAAGATTTAGAGGAGTCTTTTGCCTGTTTATAATTATAATTATAGAAGGTAAATACAAATATAAAGCGCAATCAGTAGAGAAATATACAGTGATCACCCACTTTTGCGCCCACAAAGTTTTTCAAGAAATTCCCAATTATATAAATCGATTCGTTGCGCTCTACGTCTACTCCATCAATTTGAATGAAATATATTTTTATCCAAGATTTAGAGGAGTCTTTTGCCTGTTTATAATTATAATTATAGAAGGTAAATACAAATATAAAGCGCAATCAGTAGAGAAATATACAGTGATCACCCACTTTGCGCCCACAAAGTTTTTCAAGAAATTCCCAATTATATAAATCGATTCGTTGCGCTCTACGTCTACTCCATCAATTTGAATGAAATATATTTTTATCCAAGATTTAGAGGAGTCTTTTGCCTGTTTATAATTATAATTATAGAAGGTAAATACAAATATAAAGCGCAATCAGTAGAGAAATATACAGTGATCACCCACTTTGCGCCCACAAAGTTTTTCAAGAAATTCCCAATTATATAAATCGATTCGTTGCGCTCTACGTCTACTCCATCAATTTGAATGAAATATATTTTTATCCAAGATTTAGAGGAGTCTTTTTTGCCTGTTTATAATTATAATTATAGAAGGTAAATACAAATATAAAGCGCAATCAGTAGAGAAATATACAGTGATCAACTTTGCGCCCACAAAGTTTTTCAAGAAATTCCCAATTATATAAATCGCAATCACGTCTACTCCATCAATTTGAATGAAATATATTTTTATCCAAGATTTAGAGGAGTCTTTTTGCCTGTTTATAATTATAATTATAGAAGGCCCAATCAGAGAGAAAAATACAGTGATCACCCACTTTTGCGCCCACAAAGTTTTTCAAGAAATTCCCAATTATATAAATCGATTCGTTGCGCTCTACGTCTACTCCATCAATTTGAATGAAATATATTTTTATCCAAGATTTAGAGGAGTCTTTTTGCCTGTTTATAATTATAATTATAGAAGGTAAATACAAATATAAAGCGCAATCAGTAGAGAAATATACAGTGATCACCCACTTTTTGCGCCCACAAAGTTTTTTCAAAAATCCCAATTATATAAATCGATTCGTTGCGCTCTACGTCTACTCCATCAATTTGAATGAAATATATTTTTATCCAAGATTTAGAGGAGTCTTTTGCCTGTTTATAATTATAATTATAGAAGGTAAATACAAATATAAAGCGCAATCAGTAGAGAAATATACAGTGATCACCCACTTTGCGCCCACAAAGTTTTTTTTCAAGAAATTCCCAATTATATAAATCGATTCGTTGCGCTCTACGTCTACTCCATCAATTTGAATGAAATATATTTTTATCCAAGATTTAGAGGAGTCTTTTGCCTGTTTATAATTTATAATTATAGAAGGTAAATACAAATATAAAGCGCAATCAGTCAAGAAAAATATATAAGTGATCACCCACTTTGCAATTTGAACAAATTTTTTTTCAAGAAATTCCCAATTATATAAATCGATTCGTTGCGCTCTACGTCTACTCCATCAATTTGAATGAAATATATTTTTATCCAAGATTTAGAGGAGTCTTTTTGCCTGTTTATAATTATAATTATAGAAGGTAAATACAAATATAAAGCGCAATCAGTAGAGAAATATACAGTGATCACCCACGATTTTGCGCCCACAAAGTTTTTCAAGAAATTCCCAATTATATAAATCGATTCGTTGCGCTCTACGTCTACTCCATCAATTTGAATGAAATATATTTTTTATCCAAGATTTAGAGGAGTTTTTTTTGCCTGTTTATAATTATAATTATAGAAGGTAAATACAAATATAAAGCGCAATCAGTAGAGAAATATACAGTGATCACCCACTTTGCGCCCACAAAGTTTTTCAAGAAATTCCCAATTATATAAATCGATTCGTTGCGCTCTACGTCTACTCCATCAATTTGAATGAAATATATTTTTATCCAAGATTTAGAGGAGTCTTTTGCCTGTTTATAATTATAATTATAGAAGGTAAATACAAATATAAAGCGCAATCAGTAGAGAAATATACAGTGATCACCCACTTTGCGCCCACAAAGTTTTTCAAGAAATTCCCAATTATATAAATCGATTCGTTGCGCTCTACGTCTACTCCATCAATTTGAATGAAATATATTTTTATCCAAGATTTAGAGGAGTCTTTTGCCTGTTTATAATTATAATTATAGAAGGTAAATACAAATATAAAGCGCAATCAGTAGAGAAATATACAGTGATCACCCACTTTGCGCCCACAAAAGTTTTTCAAGAAATTCCCAATTATATAAATCGATTCGTTGCGCTCTGACGTCTACAAAGTTTTCCATCAATTTGAATGAAATATATTTTTATCCAAGATTTTTAGAGGAGTCTTTTTTGCCTGTTTATAATTATAATTATAGAAGGTAAATACAAATATAAAGCGCAATCAGTAGAGAAATATACAGTGATCACCCACTTTGCGCCCACAAAGTTTTTCAAGAAATTCCCAATTATATAAATCGATTCGTTGCGCTCTACGTCTACTCCATCAATTTGAATGAAATATATTTTTATCCAAGATTTAGAGGAGTCTTTTGCCTGTTTTAATTATAATTTAGGTAAATACAAATATAAAGAAGGTAGAAATACAAATATAAAGCCGCAAATCATCAAAGAAATATAAAGATTCGTTGATCTACGTCTACTCCATCAATTTGAATTGCGCCCAAGATTTAAAAGTTTTATAAAGAAATTATAGAATTAAATAAATCGATTCGTATAAATCGCTCTACGTCTACTCCATCAATTTGAATGAAATATATTTTTATCCAAGATTTAGAGGAGTCTTTTTGCCTGTTTATAATTATAATTATAGAAGGTAAATACAAATATAAAGCGCAATCAGTAGAGAAATATACAGTGATCACCCACTTTGCGCCCACAAAGTTTTTCAAGAAATTCCCAATTATATAAATCGATTCGTTGCGCTCTACGTCTACTCCATCAATTTGAATGAAATATATTTTTATCCAAGATTTAGAGGAGTCTTTTGCCTGTTTATAATTATAATTATAGAAGGTAAATACAAATATGAAGCGCAATCAGTAGAGAAATATACAGTGATCACCCACTTTGCGCCCACAAAGTTTTTCAAGAAATTCCCAATTATATAAATCGATTCGTTGCGCTCTACGTCTACTCCATCAATTTGAATGAAATATATTTTTATCCAAGATTTAGAGGAGTCTTTTGCCTGTTTATAATTATAATTATAGAAGGTAAATACAAATATAAAGCGCAATCAGTAGAGAAATATACAGTGATCACCCACTTTGCACCCACAAAATTTTTCCAGAAATTCCCAATTATATAAATCGATTCGTTGCGCTCTACTTCTACTCCATCAATTTGAATGAAATATATTTTTATCCAAGATTTAGAGGAGTCTTTTGCCTGTTTATAATTATAATTATAGAAGGTAAATACAAATATAAAGCGCAATCAGTAGAGAAATATACAGTGATCACCCAATTTGCGCCCACAAAGTTTTTCAAGAAATTCCCAATTATATAAATCGATTCGTTGCGCTCTACGTCTACTCCATCAATTTGAATGAAATATATTTTTATCCAAGATTTAGAGGAGTCTTTTGCCTGTTTATAATTATAATTATAGAAGGTAAATACAAATATAAAGCGCAATCAGTAGAGAAATATACAGTGATCACCCACTTTGCGCCCACAAAGTTTTTCAAGAAATTCCCAATTATATAAATCGATTCGTTGCGCTCTACGTCTACTCCATCAATTTGAATGAAATATTTTTATTTTTATCCTGTTTATAAGATTTAGAGGAGTCAAATTTTGCCTGTTTATAATTATAAGTTTTTATAGAAATTCCCAATAAATAAAAATATAAAGTCTACTCAATCAGAATGAAAGAAATTTATACTTTTGCCTGTTTATAATTGATCACCCACAAATTTGCGCCCACAAAGTTTTCAAAAGTTTTTCCAATTATATAAATCGATTCGTTGCGCTCTACGTCTACTCCATCAATTTGAATGAAATATATTTTTATCCAAGATTTAGAGGAGTCTTTTGCCTGTTTATAATTATAATTATAGAAGGTAAAAATACAAATATAAAGCGCAATCAGTAGAGAAATATACAGTGATCACCCACTTTGCGCCCACAAAGTTTTTTCAAGAAATTCCCAATTATATAAATCGATTCGTTGCGCTCTACGTCTACTCCATCAATTTGAATGAAATATATTTTTATCCAAGATTTAGAGGAGTCTTTTGCCTGTTTATAATTATAATTATAGAAGGTAAATACAAATATAAAGCGCAATCAGTAGAGAAATATACAGTGATCACCCACTTTGCGCCCACAAAGTTTTTCAAGAAATTCCCAATTATATAAATCGATTCGTTGCGCTCTACGTCTACTCCATCAATTTGAATGAAATATATTTTTATCCAAGATTTAGAGGAGTCTTTTTGCCTGTTTATAATTATAATTATAGAAGGTAAATACAAATATAAAGCGCAATCAGTAGAGAAATATACAGTGATCACCCACTTTGCGCCCACAAAGTTTTTCAAGAAATTCCCAATTATATAAATCGATTCGTTGCGCTCTACGTCTACTCCATCAATTTGAATGAAATATATTTTTATCCAAGATTTAGAGGAGTCTTTTGCCTGTTTATAATTATAATTATAGAAGGTAAATACAAATATAAAGCGCAATCAGTAGAGAAATAAACAGTGATCACCCACTTTTTGCGCCCGCAAAGTTTTTCAAGAAATTCCGAATTATATAAATCGATTCGTTGCGCTCTACGTCTACTCCATCAATTTGAATGAAATATATTTTTATCCAAGATTTAGAGGAGTCTTTTTTGCCTGTTTATAATTATAATTATAGAAGGTAAATACAAATATAAAGCGCAATCAGTAGAGAAATAAACAGTGATCACCCACTTTGCGCCCACAAAGTTTTTCAAGAAATTCCGAATTATATAAATCGATTCGTTGCGCTCTACGTCTACTCCATCAATTTGAATGAAATATATTTTTATCCAAGTTTTAGAGGAGACTTTTGCCTGTTTATAATTATAATTATAGAAGGTGAATACAAATATAAAGCGCAATCAGTAGAGAAATATACAGTGATCACCCACTTTGCCCCCCCAAAGTTTTTCAAGAAATTCCCAATTATATAAATCGATTCGTTGCGCTCTACGTCTACTCCATCAATTTGAATGAAATATATTTTTATCCAAGATTTAGAGGAGTTTTTTTGCCTGTTTATAATTATAATGATAGAAGGTAAATACAAATATAAATCGCAATCAGTAGAGAAATATACAGTGATCACCCCCTTTTGCTCCCACAAAGTTTTTCAAGAAATTCCCAATTATATAAATCGATTCGTTGCACTCTACGTCTACTCCATCAATTTGAATGAAATATATTTTTATCCAAGATTTAGAGGAGTCTTTTGCCTGTTTATAATTATAATTATAGAAGGTAAGTACAAATATAAAGCGCAATATACAGTGATCACCCACTTTCAAAGTTTTTTCCAATTATATAAATCGATTCGTTGCGCTCTACGTTTTCCATCAATTTGAATGAAATATATTTTTATCCAAGATTTAGAGGAGTCTTTTGCCTGTTTATAATTATAATTATAGAAGGTAAATACAAATATAAAGCGCAATCAGTAGAGAAATATACAGTGATCACCCACTTTGCGCCCACAAAGTTTTTCAAGAAAATCCCAATTATATAAATCGATTCGTTGCGCTCTACGTCTACTCCATCAATTTGAATGAAATATATTTTTATCCAAGATTTAGAGGAGTCTTTTGCCTGTTTATAATTATAATTATAGAAGGTAAATACAAATATAAAGCGCAATCAGTAGAGAAATATACAGTGATCACCCACTTTGCGCCCACAAAAAGTTTTTCAAGAAATTCCCAATTATATAAATCGATTCGTTGCGCTCTACGTCTACTCCATCAATTTGAATGAAATATATTTTTATCCAAGATTTAGAGGAGTCTTTTGCCTGTTTATAATTATAATTATAGAAGGTAAATACAAATATAAAGCGCAATCAGTAGAGAAATATACAGTGATCACCCACTTTGCGCCCACAAAGTTTTTCAAGAAATTCCCAATTATATAAATCGATTCGTTGATCACGTCCCCATCAATTTGAATGAAATATATTTTTTATCCAAGATTTAGAGGAGCTTTTGCCTGTTTATAATTATAATTATTACAAAGTTTTTCAAGAAACCCACTTTGCGCCCCAAAGTTTTTCAATTATATAAATCGATTCGTTGCGCTCTACGTCTACTCCATCAATTTGAATGAAATATATTTTTATCCAAGATTTAGAGGAGTCTTTTGCCTGTTTATAATTATAATTATAGAAGGTAAATACAAATATAAAGCGCAATCAGTAGAGAAATATACAGTGATCACCCACTTTGCGCCCACAAAGTTTTTCAAGAAATTCCCAATTATATAAATCGATTCGTTGCGCTCTACGTCTACTCCATCAATTTGAATGAAATATATTTTTATCCAAGATTTAGAGGAGTCTTTTGCCTGTTTATAATTATAATTATAGAAGGTAAATACAAATATAAAG
Source organism: Acanthosepion pharaonis (assembly GCA_903632075.3). NCBI lineage: Eukaryota > Metazoa > Mollusca > Cephalopoda > Sepiida > Sepiidae > Acanthosepion > Acanthosepion pharaonis. The sequence continues at coordinate 1,715,570 of CAHIKZ030000476.1, forward strand.
CGCAATCAGTAGAGAAATATACAGTGATCACCCACTTTGCGCCCACAAAGTTTTTCAAGAAATTCCCAATTATATAAATCGATTCGTTGCGCTCTACGTCTACTCCATCAATTTGAATGAAATATATTTTTATCCAAGATTTAGAGGAGTCTTTTGCCTGTTTATAATTATAATTATAGAAGGTAAATACAAATATAAAGCGCAATCAGTAGAGAAATATACAGTGATCACCCACTTTGCGCCCACAAAGTTTTTCAAGAAATTCCCAATTATATAAATCGATTCGTTGCGCTCTACGTCTACTCCATCAATTTGAATGAAATATATTTTTATCCAAGATTTAGAGGAGTCTTTTGCCTGTTTATAATTATAATTATAGAAGGTAAATACAAATATAAAGCGCAATCAGTAGAGAAATATACAGTGATCACCCACTTTGCGCCCACAATTTGAATGAAAAATTTTTTTCAAGAAATTCCCAATTATATAAATCGATTCGTTGCGCTCTACGTCTACTCCATCAATTTGAATGAAATATATTTTTATCCAAGATTTAGAGGAGTCTTTTGCCTGTTTATAATTATAATTATAGAAGGTAAATACAAATATAAAGCGCAATCAGTAGAGAAATATACAGTGATCACCCACTTTGCACCCACAAAGTTTTTCAAGATATTCCCAATTACATAACGCGATTCGTTGCGCTCTAAGCCTAGTCCATCAGTTTGAATGAAATATATTTTCATCCAAGATTTAGAGGAGTCTTTTGCTTGTTTATAATTATAATTATAGATGGTAAATACAAATATAAAGCGCAATCAGTAGAGAAATATACAGTGATCACCCACTTTGCGGCCACAAACTTTTTCAAGAAATTCCCGAATTATATAAATCGATTCGTTGCGCAATACGTACGTCTACCATCAATTTGAATGAAATATATTTTTATCCAAGATTTAGAGGAGTCTTTGCCTGTTTATAATTATAATTATATAGAAGGTAAATACAAATATAAGCGCAATCAAAAGAGAAATATACAGTGATCACCCACTTTGCGCCCACAAAAGTTTTTTTCAAGAAATTCCCAATTATATAAATCGATTCGTTGCGCTCTACGTCTCCATCAATTTGAATGAAATATATTTTTATCCAAGATTTAGAGGAGTCTTTTTGCCTGTTTATAATTATAATTATAGAAGGTAAATACAAATATAAAGCGCAATCAGTAGAGAAATATACAGTGATCACCCACTTTGCGCCCACAAAGTTTTTCAAGAAATTCCCAATTATATAAATCGATTCGTTGCGCTCTACGTCTACTCCATCAATTTGAATGAAATATATTTTTATCCAAGATTTAGAGGAGTCTTTTGCCTGTTTATAATTATAATTATAGAAGGTAAATACAAATATAAAGCGCAATCAGTAGAGAAATATACAGTGATCACCCACTTTGCGCCCACAAAGTTTTTCAAGAAATTCCCAATTATATAAATCGATTCGTTGCGCTCTACGTCTACTCCATCAATTTGAATGAAATATATTTTTATCCAAGATTTAGAGGAGTTTTTTGCCTGTTTATAATTATAATTATAGAAGGTAAATACAAATATAAAGCGCAATCAGTAGAGAAAAATACAGTGATCACCCACTTTGAGAAAGTTTTTCAAGTGATTATATAACCCGATTTTGCGCCCATCAAAATGAAATATATTTTTTTTCAAGAAATTCCCAATTATATAAATCGATTCAAAGTCTTTTTTCAAGAAATTCCCAATTATATAAAGCGCGCAAGAAATTCCCAATTATATAAATCGATTCGTTGCGCACGCCTCCGTCTACTCCATCAATTTGAATGAAATATATTTTTTATCCAAGATTTAGAGGAGTCTTTTGCCTGTTTATAATTATAATTATAGAAGGTACAAAATAAACAAATATAAAGCGCAATCAGTAGAAAAATATACAGTGATCACCCACAATTTGAATGCCCACAAAGTTTTTCAAGAAATTCCCAATTATATAAATCGATTCGTTGCGCTCTAAACGTCTACTCCATCAATTTGAATGAAATATATATTTTTTATCCAAGATTTAGAGGAGTCTTTTGCCTGTTTATAATTATAATTATAGAAGGTAAATACAAATATAAAGCGCAATCAGTAGAGAAATATACAGTGATCACCCACTTTGCGCCCACAAAGTTTTTCAAGAAATTCCCAATTATATAAATCGATTCGTTGCGCTCTACGTCTACTCCATCAATTTGAATGAAATATATTTTTTTATCCAAGATTTAGAGGAGTCTTTTGCCTGTTTATAATTATAATTATAGAAGGTAAATACAAAACAAATAAATAAAGCGCAATCAGTAGAGAAATATACAGTGATCACCCACTTTGCGCCCACAATTTTTCAAAAGTTTTCCCAATTATATAAATCGATTCGTTGCGCTCTACGTCTACTCCATCAATTTGAATGAAATATATTTTTATCCAAGATTTAGAGGAGTCTTTTGCCTGTTTATAATTATAATTATAGAAGGTAAATACAAATATAAAGCGCAATCAGTAGAGAAATATACAGTGATCACCCACTTTGCGCCCACAAAGTTTTTCAAGAAATTCCCAATTATATAAATCGATTCGTTGCGCTCTACGTCTACTCCATCAATTTGAATGAAATATATTTTTATCCAAGATTTAGAGGAGTCTTTTGCCTGTTTATAATTATAATTATAGAAGGTAAATACAAATATAAAGCGCAATCAGTAGAGAAATATACAGTGATCACCCACTTTGCGCCCACAAAGTTTTTCAAGAAATTCCCAATTATATAAATCGATTCGTTGCGCTTACGTCTACGTCTACTCCATCAATTTGAATGAAATATATTTTTATCCAAGATTTAGAGGAGTCTTTTGCCTGTTTATAATTATAATTATAGAAGGTAAATACAAAATAAAGCGCAATATAAAGCGCAATCAGTAGAGAAATATACGAGTGATCACCCAATTTTGCGCCCACAAATTTTTTCAAGAAATTCCCAATTATATAAATCGATTCGTTGCGCTCTACGTCTACTCCATCAATTTGAATGAAATATATTTTTATCCAAGATTTAGAGGAGTCTTTTGCCTGTTTATAATTATAATTATAGAAGGTAAATACAAATATAAAGCGCAATCAGTAGAGAAATATACAGTGATCACCCACTTTGCGCCCACAAAGTTTTTCAAGAAATTCCCAATTATATAAATCGATTCGTTGCGCTCTACGTCTACTCCATCAATTTGAATGAAATATATTTTTATCCAAGATTTAGAGGAGTCTTTTGCCTGTTTATAATTATAATTATTGAAGGTAAATACAAATATAAAGCGCAATCAGTAGAGAAATATACAGTGATCACCCACTTTGCGCCCACAAAGTTTTTCAAGAAATTCCCAATTATATAAATCGATTCGTTGCGCTCTACGTCTACTCCATCAATTTGAATGAAATATATTTTTATCCAAGATTTAGAGGAGTCTTTTGCCTGTTTATAATTATAATTATAGAAGGTAAATACAAATATAAAGCGCAATCAGTAGAGAAACATACAGTGATCACCCACTTTGCGCCCACAAGTTTTTCAAGAAATTCCCAATTATATAAATCGATTCGTTGCGCTCTACGTCTACTCCATCAATTTGAATGAAATATATTTATATCCAAGATTTAGAGGAGTCTTTTGCCTGTTTATAATTATAATTATAGAAGGAAAAATACAAATATAAAGCGCAATCAGTAGAGAAATATACAGTGATCACCCACTTTGCGCCCCCACGGTTTTTCAAGAAATTCCGAATTATATAAATCGATTCGTTGCGCTTTACGCCTAATCCATCAATTTGAATGAAATATAATTTTATCCAAGATTTAGAGGAGTCTTTTGCCTGTTTATAATTATAATTATAGAAGTTAAATACAAATATAAACAGCAATCAGTAGAGAAATATACAGTGATCACCCACTTTGCGCCAAAGTTTTTCAAGAAATTCCCAATTAAAGATTTTTTCAACTCCAAATTTGAATGAAAATATTTTTATATTTAAAGTCTTTTCGTTTATAATTATAATTTAGAAGGTAAATACAAATATAAAGCGCAATCAGTAGAGAAATATACAGTGATCACCCCATCAAAGTTTTTTTGAAATTCCCATTATATAAATATTATTTTCAATTTGAATGAAATATATTTTTATCCAAGATTTAGGAGTCTTTTGCCTGTTTATAATTATAATTATAGAAGGTAAATACAAATATAAAGCGCAATCAGTAGAGAAAATATACAGTGATCACCCACTTTGCGCCCACAAAGTTTTTCAAGAAATTCCCAATTATATAAATCGATTCGTTGCGCTCTACGTCTACTCCATCAATTTGAATGAAATATATTTTTATCCAAGATTTAGAGGAGTCTTTTGCCTGTTTATAATTATAATTATTTAGAAGGTAAATACAAATATAAAGCGCAATCAGTAGTAGAGAAATATACATTGATCACCCACTTAGCGCCCACAAAGTTTTTCAAGAAATTCCCAATTATATCAATCGATTCGTTGCGCTCTACGTCTACTCCATCAATTTGAATGAAATATATTTTTTATCCAAGATTTAGAGGAGTCTTTTTGCCTGTTTATAATTATAATTATAGAAGGTAAATACAAATATAAAGCGCAATCAGTAGAGAAATATACAGTGATCACCCACTTTTGCGCCCACAAAGTTTTTCAAGAAATTCCCAATTATATAAATCGATTCGTTGCGCTCTACGACTACTCCATCAATTTGAATGAAATATATTTTTATCCAAGATTTAGAGGAGTCTTTTGCCTGTTTATAATTATAATTATAGAAGGTAAATACAAATATAAAGCGCAATCAGTAGAGAAATATACAGTGATCACCCACTTTGCGCCCACAAAGTTTTTCAAGAAATTCCCAATTACATAACGCGATTCGTTGCGCTCTACGTCTACTCCATCAATTTGAATGAAATATATTTTTATCCAAGATTTAGAGGAGTCTTTTGCCTGTTTATAATAATAATTATAGAAGGTAAATACAAATATAAAGCGCAATCAGTAGAGAAATATACAGTGATCACCCACTTTGCGCCCACAAAGTTTTTCAAGAAATTCCCAATTATATAAATCGATTCGTTGCGCTCTACGTCTACTCCATCAATTTGAATGAAATATATTTTTATCCAAGATTTAGAGGAGTCTTTGCCTGTTTATAATTATAATTATAGAAGGTAAATACAAATATAAAAAGCGCAATCAGTAGAGAAATATACAGTGCAATCAGTAGAGAAAATAATGACCCACACGTACTCCATCAATTTGAATGAAATATATTTTTATCCAAAGAATTTTTGCCTGTTTATAATTATAATTATAGAAGGTAAATACAAATATAAAGCGCAATCAGTGAGAAAGTGATCACCCACTTTGCGCCCACAAGTTTTTTTCAAGAAATTCCCAATTATATAAATCGATTCGTTGCGCTCTACGTCTACTCCATCAATTTGAATGAAATATATTTGTATCCAAGATTTAGAGGAGTCTTTTGCCTGTTTATAATTATAATTATAGAAGGTAAATACAAATATAAAGCGCAATCAGTAGAGAATTACACAGTGATCACCCACTTTTCGCCCACAAGGTTTTTCAAGAAATTCCCAATTATATAAATCGATTCGTTGCGCTCTACGTCTACTCCATCAATTTGAATGAAATATATTTTTATCCAAGATTTAGAAAAGTCTTTTGCATGTTTAAAATTATAATTATAGAACGTAAATACAAATATAAAGCGCAATCAGTAGAGAAATATACAGTGATCACCCACTTTGCGCCCACAAAGTTTTTCAAGAAATTCCCAATTATATAAATCGATTCGTTGCGCTCTACTTCTACTCCATCAATTTGAATGAAATATATTTTTATCCAAGATTTAGAGGAGTCTTTTGCCTGTTTATAATTATAATTATAGAAGGTAAATACAAATATAAAGCGCAATCAGTAGAGAAATATACAGTGATCACCCACTTTGCGCCCACAAAGTTTTTCAAGAAATTCCCAATTATATAAATCGATTCGTTGCGCTCTACGTCTACTCCATCAATTTGAATGAAATATATTTTTATCCAAGATTTAGAGGAGTCTTTTTTCTGTTTATAATTATAATTATAGAAGGTAAATACAAATATAAAGCGCAATCAGTAGAGAAATATACAGTGATCACCCACTTTGCGCCCACAAAGTTTTTCAAGAAATTCCCAATTATATAAATCGATTCGTTGCGCTCTACGTCTACTCCATCAATTTGAATGAAATATATTTTTATCCAAGATTTAGAGGAGTCTTTTGCCTGTTTATAATTATAATTATAGAAGGTAAATACAAATATAAAGCGCAATCAGTAGAGAAATATACAGTGATCACCACTTTGCGCCCACAAAGTTTTTCAAAATTCCCAATTATATAAATCGATTCGTTGCGCTCTACGTCTACTCCATCAATTTGAATGAAATATATTTTTATCCAAGATTTAGAGGAGTCTTTTGCCTGTTTATAATTATAATTATAGAAGGTAAATACAAATATAAAGCGCAATCAGTAGAGAAATATACAGTGATCACCCACTTTGCGCCCACAAAGTTTTTCAAGAAATTCCCAATTATATAAATCGATTCGTTGCGCTCTACGTCTACTCCATCAATTTGAATGAAATATATTTTTATCCAAGATTTAGAGGAGTCTTTTGCCTGTTTATAATTATAATTATAGAAGGTAAATACAAATATAAAGCGCAATCAGTAGAGAAATATACAGTGATCACCCACTTTGCGCCCACAAAGTTTTTCAAGAAATTCCCAATTATATAAATCGATTCGTTGCGCTCTACGTCTACTCCATCAATTTGAATGAAATATAGTTTTTTTTTATCTTTGATTTAGAGGAGTCTTTTGCCTGTTTATAATTATAATTATAGAAGGTAAATACAAATATAAAGCGCAATCAGTAGAGAAATATACAGTGATCACCCACTTTGCGCCCACAAAGTTTTTCAAGAAATTCCCAATTATATAAATCGATTCGTTGCGCTCTACGTCTCTACTCCATCAATTTGAATGAAATATATTTTTATCCAAGATTTAGAGGAGTCTTTTGCCTGTTTATAATTATAATTATAGAAGGTAAATACAAATATAAAGCGCAATCAGTAGAGAAAATATACAGTGATCACCCACTTTGCGCCCACAAAGTTTTTCAAGAAATTCCCAATTATATAAATCGATTCGTTGATTACGTTACTCCATCAATTTACCAAAATATATTTTTATCCAGATTTTGAATGGAGTATATTTTTATGTTTATAGTCTTTTGCCTGTTTTATAATTATAGAAGGTAAATCAAATTTGAATGAAAATATATTTTTATCCAATTTTTTTCAAGAAAATCCCAATTATATAAATCGATTTTGCTCTACGTCTACTCCATCAATTTGAATGAAATATATTTTTATCCAAATTTAGAGGAGTCTTTTGCCTGTTTATAATTTAATAATTAAGGTAAATACAAATATAAAGCGCAATCAGTAGAGAAATATACAGTTATCACCCACTTTGCGCCCACAAAGTTTTTCAAGAAATTCCCAATTATATAAATCGATTCGTTGCGCTCTACGTCTACTCCATCAATTTGAATGAAATTTATTTTTTTATCCAAGATTTAGAGGAGTCTTTTGCCTGTTTATAATTATAATTATAGAATAATTATAGAAGGTAAATACAAATATAAAGCGCAATCAGTAGAGAAATATACAGTGATCACCCACTTTGCGCCCACAAAGTTTTTCAAGAAATTCCCAATTATATAAATCGATTCGTTGCGCTCTACGTCTACTCCATCAATTTGAATGAAATATATTTTTATCCAAGATTTAGAGGAGTCTTTTGCCTGTTTATAATTATAATTATAGAAGGTAAATACAAATATAAAGCGCAATCAGTAGAGAAATATACAGTGAACTTTGCGCCCACAAAGTTTTTCAAGAAATTCCCAATTATATAAATCGATTCGTTGCGCTCTACGTCTACTCCATCAATTTGAATGAAAATATTTTTTTTATCCAAGATTTAGAGGAGCTTTTTTTCCTGTTTATAATTATAATTATAGAATAAATACAAATATCGCAATTGAAATATACGTGATCACTTTCCATCAAAGTTTTTGAAATTCCCAATTAATAAATCGATTTTTATCGTCACTCCATCAATTTGAATGAAATATATTTTTATCCAAGATTTAGAGGAGTCTTTTGCCTGTTTATAATTATAATTATAGAAGGTAAATACAAATATAAAGCGCAATCAGTAGAGAAATATACAGTGATCACCCACTTTGCGCCCACAAAGTTTTTTTTCAAGAAATTCCCAATTATATAAATCGATTCGATTGTTGCGCTCTACGTCTACTCCATCAATTTGAATGAAATATATTTTTATCCAAGATTTAGAGGAGTCTTTTTGCCTGTTTATAATTATAATTATAGAAGGTAAATACAAATATAAAGCGCAATCAGTAGAGAAATATACAGTGATCACCCACTTTGCGCCCACAAAGTTTTTCAAGAAATTCCCAATTATATAAATCGATTCGTTGCGCTCTACGTCTACTCCATCAATTTGAATGAAATATATTTTTATCCAAGATTTAGAGGAGTCTTTTGCCTGTTTATAATTATAATTATAGAAGGTAAATACAAATATAAAGCGCAATCAGTAGAGAAATATACAGTGATCACCCACTTTGCGCCCACCAATTATATAAAAAGTTTTTCAAGAAATTCCCAATTATATAAATCGATTCGTTGCGCTCTACGTCTACTCCATCAATTTGAATGAAATATATTTTTATCCAAGATTTAGAGGAGTCTTTTGCCTGTTTATAATTATAATTATAGAAGGTAAATACAAATATAAAGCGCAATCAGTAGAGAAATATACAGTGATCACCCACTTTGCGCCCACAAAGTTTTTCAAGAAATTCCCAATTATATAAATCGATTCGTTGCGCTCTACGTCTACTCCATCAATTTGAATGAAATATATTTTTATCCAAGATTTAGAGGAGTCTTTTGCCTGTTTATAATTATAATTATAGAAGGTAAATACAAATATAAAGCGCAATCAGTAGAGAGAGAAATATACAGTGATCACCCACTTTGCGCCCACAAAGTTTTTCAAGAAATTCCCAATTATATAAATCGATTCGTTGCGCTCTACGTCTACTCCATCAATTTGAATGAAATATATTTTTATTGATCAAGATTTCAAGGAGTCTTCTACGTCTACTCCATTTTGCCTGTTTATAATTATAATTATAGAAGGTAAATACAAATATAAAGCGCAATCAGTAGAGAAATATACAGTGATCACCCACTTTGCGCCCACAAAGTTTTTCAAGAAATTCCCAATTATATAAATCGATTCGTTGCGCTCTACGTCTACTCCATCAATTTGAATGAAATATATTTTTTATCCAAGATTTAGAGGAGTCTTTTGCCTGTTTATAATTATAATTATAGAAGGTAAATACAAAATATAAAGCGCAATCAGTAGAGAAATATACAGTGATCACCCACTTTGCGCCCACAAAAAGTTTTCAAGAAATTCCCAATTATATAAATCGATTCGTTTGCTCTACGTCTACTCCATCAATTTGAATGAAATATATTTTATCCAAGATTTAGGAGGAGTTTTTTGCCTGTTTATAATTATAATTATAGAAGGTAAATACAAATATAAAGCGCAATCAGTAGAGAAATATACAGTGATCACCCACTTTGCGCCCACAAAGTTTTTCAAGAAATTCCCAATTATATAAATCGATTCGTTGCGTTGCGCTCTACGTCTACTCCATCAATTTGAATGAAAATATTTTTATCCAAGATTTAGAGGAGTCTTTTGCCTGTTTATAATTATAATTATAGAAGGTAAATACAAATATAAAGCGCAATCAGTAGAGAAATATACAGTGATCACCCACTTTGCGCCCAAAGTTTTTTTTTTCAAGAAATTCCCAATTATATAAATCGATTCGTTGCGCTCTACGTCTACTCCATCAATTTGAATGAAATATATTTTTTTATCCAAGATTTAGAGGAGTCTTTTGCCTGTTTATAATTATAATTATAGAAGGTAAATACAAATATAAAGCGCAATCAGTAGAGAAATATACAGTGATCACCCACTTTGCGCCCACAAAGTTTTTCAAGAAATTCCCAATTATATAAATCGATTCGTTGCGCTCTACGTCTACTCCATCAATTTGAATGAAATATATTTTTTATCCAAGATTTAGAGGAGTCTTTTGCCTGTTTATAATTATAATTATAGAAGGTAAATACAAATATAAAGCGCAATCAGTAGAGAAATATACAGTGATCACCCACTTTGCGCCCACAAATTTTTTTTCAAGAAATTCCCAATTATATAAATCGATTCGTTGCGCTCTACGTCTACTCCATCAATTTGAATGAAATATATATTTTTATCCAAGATCAATTTGAATGAAATATATTTTTACCCAAGATTTAGAGGAGTTTTTTTGCCTGTTTATAATTATAATTATAGAAGGTAAATACAAATATGAAGCGCAATCAGTAGAGAAATATATAGTGATCACCCACTTTGCGCCCACAAAGTTTTTCAAGAAATTCCCAATTATATAAATCGATTCGTTGCGCTCTACGTCTACTCCATCAATTTGAATGAAATATATTTTTATCCAAGATTTAGAGGAGTCTTTTGCCTGTTTATAATTATAATTATAGAAGGTAAATACAAATATAAAGCGCAATCAGTAGAGAAATATACAGTGATCACCCACTTTGCGCCCACAAAGTTTTTTTCAAGAAATTCCCAATTATATAAATCGATTCGTTGCGCTCTACGTCTACTCCATCAATTTGAATGAAATATTTTTTTTTATCCTAGATTTAGAGGAGTCTTTTGCCTGTTTATAATTATAATTATAGAAGGTAAATACAAATATAAAGCGCAATCAGTAGAGAAATATACAGTGATCACCCACTTTGCGCCCACAAAGTTTTTCAAGAAATTTCCAATTATATAAATCGATTCGTTGCGATTCGTTCTACGTCTCCATCAATTTGAATGAAATATATTTTTTACGATTTACTTTTCCATCAATTTGAATGAAATATATTTTTATCCAAGATTTAGAAATTCCCAATTAGGAGTCGATTTTGCCTGTTTATAATTGAAATAATTATAGAAGGTAAATACAAATATAAAGCGCAATCAGTAGAGAAATATACAGTGATCACCCACTTTGCGCCCACAAAGTTTTTTAAGAAATTCCCAAATATATAAATCGATTCGTTGCGCTCTACGTCTACTCCATCAATTTGAATGAAATATATTTTTATCCAAGATTTAGAGGAGTTTTTTTGCCTGTTTATAATTATAATTATAGAAGGTAAATACAAATATAAAGCGCAATCAGTAGAGAAATATAGTGTGATCACCCACTTTGCGCCCACAAAGTTTTTCAAGAAATTCCCAATTATATAAATCGATTCGTTGCGCTCTACGTCTACTCCATCAATTTGAATGAAATATATTTTTATCTTGGATTTAGAGGAGTCTTTTGCCTGTTTATAATTATAATTATAGAAGGTAAATACAAATATAAAGCGCAATCAGTAGAGAAATATACAGTGATCTCCCACTTTGCGCCCACAAAGTTTTTCAAGAAATTCCCAATTATATAAATCGATTCGTTGCGCTCTACGTCTACTCCATCAATTTGAATGAAATATATTTTTATCCAAGATTTAGAGGAGTCTTTTGCCTGTTTATAATTATAATTATAGAAGGTAAATACAAATACAAATATAAAGCGCAAATCAGTAGAGAAATATAAAGTGATCACCCACTTTTGCGTCCACCCACAAAGTTTTCAAGAAATTCCCAATTATATAAATCGATTCGTTGCGCGCTACGTCTACTCCATCAATTTGAATGAAATATATTTTTTATCCAAGATTTTAGGAGTCTTTACTCCATGTTTATAATTATAATTATAGAAGGTTTAAATATAAATATAAAGTAAATACAAATATAAATCAGTCAGAGAAATATACAGTGATCACCCACTTTGCGCCCAAAGTTTTTCAAAAAATCCCAATTATATAAATCGATTCGTTGCGCTCTACGTCTACTCCATCAATTTGAATGAAATATATTTTTTATCCAAGATTTAGAGGAGTCTTTTGCCTGTTTATAATTATAATTATAGAAGGTAAATACAAATATAAAGCGCAATCAGTAGAGAAATATACAGTGATCCCACTTTTGCCCACAAAGTTTTTCAAGAAATTCCCAATTATATAAATCGATTCGTTGCGCTCTAGAAATATACGTCTCTACTCCATCAATTTGAATGAAATATATTTTTATCCAAGATTTAGAGGAGTTTTTTTGCCTGTTTATAATTATAATTATAGAAGGTAAATACAAATATAAAGCGCAATCAGTAGAGAAATATACAGTGATCACCCACTTTGCGCCCACAAAGTTTTTCAAGAAATTCCCAATTATATAAATCGATTCGTTGCGCTCTACGTCTACTCCATCAATTTGAATGAAATATTTTTTTATCCAAGATTTAGAAAGTCTTTTGCCTGTTTATAATTATAATTATAGAAGGTAAATACAAATATAAAGCGCAATCAGTAGAGAAATATACAGTGATCACCCACTTTGCGCCCACAAAGTTTTTTTCAAAGAAATCCCAATTATATAAATCGATTCGTTTTTATCCATCAATTTGAATGAAATATATTTTTATCCAAGATTTAGAGGAGTCTTTTGCCTGTTTATAATTATAATTATAGAAGGTAAATACAAATATAAAGCGCAATCAGTAGAGAAATATACAGTGATCACCCACTTTGCGCCCACAAAGTTTTTCAAGAAATTCCCAATTATATAAATCGATTCGTTGCGCTCTACGTCTACTCCATCAATTTGAATGAAATATATTTTTATCCAAGATTTAGAGGAGTCTTTTGCCTGTTTATAATTATAATTATAGAAGGTAAATACAAATATAAAGCGCAATCAGTAGAAAAATATGATGATCACCCATTCGTTTTGCGCCCACAAAGTTTTTCAAGAAATTCCCAATTATATAAATCGATTCGTTGCGCTCTACGTCTACTCCATCAATTTGAATGAAATATATTTTTTTATCCTGGATTTAGAGGAGTCTTTTGCCTGTTTATAATTATAATTATAGAAGGTAAATACAAATATAAAGCGCAATCAGTAGAGAAATATACAGTGATCACCCACTTTGCGCCCACAAAGTTTTTCAAGAAATTCCCAATTATATAAATCGATTCGTTGCGCTCTACGTCTACTCCATCAATTTGAATGAAATATATTTTTATCCAAGATTTAGAGGAGTCTTTTGCCTTTTTATAATTATAGTTATAGGAGGTAAATACAAATATATAGCGCAATCAGTAGAGAAATACCTATTGATCACCCACTTAGAGCCCACACAGTTTTTCAAGAAATTCCCAATTATATAAATCGATTCGTTGCGCTCTACGTCTACTCCATCAATTTGAATGAAATATATTTTATCCATGATTTAGAGGAATCTTTTGCCTGTTTATAATTATAATTATAGAAGGTAAATACAAATATAAAGCGCAATCACTAGAGAAATATACAGTGATCAACCACTTTGCACCCACAAAGTTTTTCAAGAAATTCCCAATTATATAAATCGATTCGTTGCGCTCTACGTCTACTCCATCAATTTGAATGAAATATATTTTTATCCAAGATTTAGAGGAGTCTTTTTGCCTGTTTATAATTATAATTATAGAAGGTAAATACAAATATAAAGCGCAATCAGTAGAGAAATATACAGTGATCACCCACTTTGCGCCCACAAAGTTTTTCAAGAAATTCCCAATTATATAAATCGATTCGTTGCGCTCTACGTCTACTCCATCAATTTGAATGAAATATATTTTTATCCAAGATTTAGAGGAGTCTTTTGCCTGTTTATAATTATAATTATAGAAGGTAAATACAAATATAAAGCGCAATCAGTAGAGAAATATACAGTGATCACCCACTTTGCGCCCACAAAGTTTTTCAAGAAATTCCCAATTATATAAATCGATTCGTTGCGCTCTACGCCTACTCCATCAATTTGAATGAAATATATTTTTATCCAAGATTTAGAGGAGTCTTTTGCCTGTTTATAATAATAATTATAGAAGGTAAATACAAATATAAAGCGCAATCAGTAGAGAAATATAGAGTGATCACCTACTTTGCGCCCACAATGGTTTTCAAGAAATTCCCAATTATATAATTCGATTCATTGCACGCTACGGCCACTCCATCAATTTGAATGAAATATATTTCCATCCAAGATTTAGGAGTCTTTTGCCTGTTTATAATTATAATTATAGAAGGTAAATACAAATATAAAGCGCAATCAGTAGAGAAATATACAGTGATCACCCACTTTGCGCCCACAAAGTTTTTCAAGAAATTCCCAATTATATAAATCGATTCGTTGCGCTCTACGTCTACTCCATCAATTTGAATGAAATATATTTTTATCCAAGATTTAGAGGAGTCTTTTGCCTGTTTATAATTATAATTATAGAAGGTAAATACAAATATAAAGCGCAATCAGTAGAGAAATATACAGTGATCACCCACTTTGCGCCCACAAAGTTTTTCAAGAAATTCCCAATTATATAAATCGATTCGTTGCGCTCTACGTCTACTCCATCAATTTGAATGAAATATATTTTTATCCAAGATTTAGAGGAGTCTTTTGCCTGTTTATAATTATAATTATAGAAGGTAAATACAAATATAAAGCGCAATCAGTAGAGAAATATACAGTGATCACCCACTTTGCGCCCACAAAGTTTTTCAAGAAATTCCCAATTATATAAATCGATTCGTTGCGCTCTACGTCTACTCCATCAATTTGAATGAAATATATTTTTATCCAAGATTTAGAGGAGTCTTTTTGCCTGTTTATAATTATAATTATAGAAGGTAAATACAAATATAAAGCGCAATCAGTAGAGAAGAAATATATCGAGTTGATCACCCACAATTTTGCGCCCTGTTTAAATTATTTTTCAAGAAATTCCAATTATATAAATCGAAATTCCCAATTATATAAATCGATTCGTTGCGCTCTACGTCTACTCCATCAATTTGAATGAAATATATTTTTATCCAAGATTTAGAGGAGTCTTTTGCCTGTTTATAATTATAATTATAGAAGGTAAATACAAATATAAAGCGCAATCAGTAGAGAAATATACAGTGATCACCCACTTTGCGCCCACAAAGTTTTTCAAGAAATTCCCAATTATATAAATCGATTCGTTGCGCTCTACGTCTACTCCATCAATTTGAATGAAATATATTTTTATCCAAGATTTAGAGGAGTCTTTTGCCTGTTTATAATTATAATTATAGAAGGTAAATACAAATATAAAGCGCAATCAGTAGAGAAATATACAGTGATCACCCACTTTGCGCCCACAAAGTTTTTTCAAGAAATTCCCGACTTTGCGCTCTACGTCTACTCCATCAAAAGAAATATATTTTTTCAAGAAATTCCCAATTATATAAATCGATTCGTTATAAAATATAAATTCGTTGCGCTCTACGTCTACTCCATCAATTTGAATGAAAAATATACAGTGATTACGTCTCCAAGATTTAGAGGAGTCTTTTGCCTGTTTACTCCATCAAAATTTGAATGAAATATATTTTTTGCCCCACAAAGTTTTCCAAGAAATTTAAATCGATTCGTTTTACGTCTACTCCATCAATTTGAATGAAAATATTTTTTATCCAAGATTTATCTTTTGCCTGTTTATAATTATAATTATAAAGGTAAATACAAATATAAAGCGCAATCAGTAGAGAAATATACAGTGATCACCCACTTTGCGCCCACAAAGTTTTTTTTTCAAGAAATTCCCAATTATATAAATCGATTCGTTGCGCTCTACGTCTACTCCATCAATTTGAATGAAATATATTTTTATCCAAGATTTAGAGGAGTCTTTTGCCTGTTTATAATTATAATTATAGAAGGTAAATACAAATATAAAGCGCAATCAGTAGAGAAATATACAGTGATCACCCACTTTGCGCCCACAAAGTTTTTTTCAAGAAATTCCCAATTATATAAATCGATTCGTTTGCGCTCTACGTCTACTCCATCAATTTGAATGAAATATATTTTTATCCAAGATTTAGAGGAGTCTTTTGCCTGTTTATAATTATAATTATAGAAGGTAAATACAAATATAAAGCGCAATCAGTAGAGAAATATACAGTGATCACCCACTTTGCGCCCACAAAGTTTTTCAAGAAATTCCCAATTATATAAATCGATTCGTTGCGCTCTACGTCTACTCCATCAATTTGAATGAAATATATTTTTATCCAAGATTTAGAGGAGTCTTTTTGCCTGTTTATAATTATAATTATAGAAGGTAAATACAAATATAAAGCGCAATCAGTAGAGAAATATACAGTGATCACCCACTTTGCGCCCACAAAGTTTTTCAAGAAATTCCCAATTATATAAATCGATTCGTTGCGCTCTACGTCTACTCCATCAATTTGAATGAAATATATTTTTATCCAAGATTTAGAGGAGTCTTTTGCCTGTTTATAATTATAATTATAGAAGGTAAATACAAATATAAAGCGCAATCAGTAGAGAAATATACAGTGATCACCCACTTTGCGCCCACAAAGTTTTTCAAGAAATTCCCAATTATATAAATCGATTCGTTGCGCTCTACGTCTACTCCATCAATTTGAATGAAATATATTTTTATCCAAGATTTAGAGGAGTCTTTTGCCTGTTTATAATTATAATTATAGAAGGTAAATACAAATATAAAGCGCAATCAGTAGAGAAATATACAGTGATCACCCACTTTGCGCCCACAAAGTTTTTCAAGAAATTCCCAATTATATAAATCGATTCGTTGCGCTCTACGTCTACTCCATCAATTTGAATGAAATATATTTTTATCCAAGATTTAGAGGAGTCTTTTGCCTGTTTATAATTATAATTATAGAAGGTAAAATAAACAAATATAAAGCAGTGATCAATCAGTTTTTCAAGAGAAATATAAATCGAGTTGATCACGTCCCATCAATTTTGCGTCTTTTGCCTGTTTATAATTATAAAGAAGGTAAATTTTTCAAGAAACTTTTCCCAAGAAATTATTATAAATCGATTCGTTGCGCTCTACGTCTACTCCATCAATTTGAATGAAATATATTTTTTTATCCAAGATTTAGAGGAGTCTTTTGCCTGTTTATAATTATAATTATAGAAGGTAAATACAAATATAAAGCGCAATCAGTAGAGAAATATACAGTGATCACCCACTTTGCGCCCACAAAGTTTTTCAAGAAATTCCCAATTATATAAATCGATTCGTTGCGCTCTACGTCTACTCCATCAATTTGAATGAAATATATTTTTATCCAAGATTTAGAGGAGTCTTTTGCCTGTTTATAATTATAATTATAGAAGGTAAATACAAATATAAAGCGCAATCAGTAGAAAGAAATATACAGTGATCACCCACTTTGCGCCCATCAAAATGAAATATATTTTTTCAAGAAATTCCCAATTATATAAATCGATTCGTTGCGCTCTCTACTCTACTCCATCAATTTGAATGAAATATATTTTTATCCAAGATTTAGAGGAGTCTTTTGCCTGTTTATAATTATAATTATAGAAGGTAAATACAAATATAAAGCGCAATCAGTAGAGAAATATACAGTGATCACCCACTTTGCGCCCACAAAGTTTTTCAAGAAATTCCCAATTATATAAATCGATTCGTTGCGCGCTCTACGTCTACTCCATCAATTTGAATGAAAATATTTTTATCCAAGATTTAGAGGAGTCTTTTTTGCCTGTTTATAATTATAATTATAGAAGGTAAATACAAATATAAAGTAAATACAAAAAAGCAGTGCAATCAGTTTTAGAGAAATATAAACAGTTGATCACTCCATCAATTTGAATGAAATATATTTTTATCCAAGATTTAGAGGAGTCTTTTGCCTGTTTATAATTATAATTTGTAAATACAAATATAAAGCCCAGAGAAAAAGTGTTTTTCAAAAGAAATTCCCAATTATATAAATCGATTCGTTGCGCTCTATGTCTACTCCATCAATTTGAATGAAATATATATTTATCCAAGATTTAGAGGAGTCTTTTGCCTGTTTATAATTCTAATTATAGAAGGTAAATACAAATATAAAGCGCAATCAGTAGAGAAATATACAGTGATCACCCACTTTGCGCCCACAAAAGTTTTTCAAGAAATTCCCAATTATATAAATCGATTAGTTGCGCTCTACGTCTACTCCATCAATTTGAATGAAATATATTTTTATCCAAGATTTAGAGGAGTCTTTTGCCTGTTTATAATTATAATTATAGAAGGTAAATACAAATATAAAGCGCAATCAGTAGAGAAATATACAGTGATCACCCACTTTGCGCCCACAAAGTTTTTCAAGAAATTCCCAATTATATAAATCGATTCGTTGCGCTCTACGTCTACTCCATCAATTTGAATGAAATATATTTTTTTTATCCAAGATTTAGAGGAGTCTTTTGCCTGTTTATAATTATAATTATAGAAGGTAAATACAAATATAAAGCGCAATCAGCGCAATCAGAGAAATATACAGTGATCACCCACTTTGCGCCCACAAAGTTTTTCAAGAAATTCCCAATTATATAAATCGATTCGTTGCGCTCTACGTCTACTCCATCAATTTGAATGAAATATATTTTTATCCAAGATTTAGAGGAGTCTTTTGCCTGTTTATAATTATAATTATAGAAGGTAAATACAAATATAAAGCGCAATCAGTAGAGAAATATACAGTGATCACCCACTTTGCGCCCACAAAGTTTTTCAAGAAATTCCCAATTATATAAATCGATTCGTTGCGCTCTACGTCTACTCCATCAATTTGAATGAAATATATTTTTATCCAAGATTTAGAGGAGTCTTTTGCCTGTTTATAATTATAATTATAGAAGGTAAATACAAATATAAAGCGCAATCAGCAGAAATATAGAGAAATATACAGTGATCACCCACTTTGCGCCCACAAAGTTTTTCAAGAAATTCCCAATTATATAAATCGATTCGTTGCGCTCTACGTCTACTCCATCAATTTGAATGAAATATATTTTTTATCCTGGATTTAGAGGAGTCTTTTGCCTGTTTATAATTATAATTATAGAAGGTAAATACAAATATAAAAGCGCAATCAGTAGAGAAATATACAGTGATCACCCACTTTGCGCCCACAAAGTTTTTCAAGAAATTCCCAATTATATAAATCGATTCGTTGCGCTCTACGTCTACTCCATCAATTTGAATGAAATATATTTTATCCAAGATTTAGAGGAGTCTTTTGCCTGTTTATAATTATAATTATAGAAGGTAAATACAAATATAAAGCGCAATCAGTAGAGAAATATACAGTGATCACCCACTTTGCGCCCACAAAGTTTTTCAAGAAATTCCCAATTATATAAATCGATTCGTTGCGCTCTACGTCTACTCCATCAATTTGAATGAAATATATTTTTTATCCAAGATTTAGAGGAGTCTTTTGCCTGTTTAATAATTATAATTATAGAAGGTAAATACAAATATAAAGCGCAATCAGTAGAGAAATATACAGTGATCACCCACTTTGCGCCCACAAAGTTTTTCAAGAAATTCCCAATTATATAAATCGATTCGTTGCGCTCTACGTCTACTCCATCAATTTGAATGAAATATATTTTTATCCAAGATTTAGAGGAGTCTTTTGCCTGTTTATAATTATAATTATAGAAGGTAAATACAAATATAAAGCGCAATCAGTAGAGAAATATACAGTGATCACCCACTTTGCGCCCACAAAGTTTTTCAAGAAATTCCCAATTATATAAATCGATTCGTTGCGCTCTACGCCTACTCCATCAATTTGAATGAAATATATTTTTTATCCAAGATTTAGAGGAGTCTTTTTTGCCTGTTTATAATTATAATTATAGAAGGTAGAGAAAAATACAAATATAAAGCGCAATCAGTAGAGAAATATACAGTGATCACCCACTTTGCCCACAAAGTTTTTCAAGAAATTCCCAATTATATAAATCGATTCGTTGCGCTCTACGTCTACTCCATCAATTTGAATGAAATATATTTTTATCCAAGATTTAGAGGAGTCTTTTGCCTGTTTATAATTATAATTATAGAAGGTAAATACAAATATAAAGCGCAATCAGTAGAGAAATATACAGTGATCACCCACTTTGCCCACACAAAGTTTTTCAAGAAATTCCCAATTATATAAATCGATTCGTTGCGCTCTACGTCTACTCCATCAATTTGAATGAAATATATTTTTATCCAAGATTTAGAGGAGTCTTTTGCCTGTTTATAATTATAATTATAGAAGGTAAATACAAATATAAAGCGCAATCAGTAGAGAAATATACAGTGATCACCCACTTTGCGCCCACAAAGTTTTTCAAGAAATTCCCAATTATATAAATCGATTCGTTGCGCTCTACGTCTACTCCATCAATTTGAATGAAATATATTTTTTTCCTGGATTTAGAGGAGTCTTTTGCCTGTTTATAATTATAATTATAGAAGGTAAATACAAATATAAAGCGCAATCAGTAAAGAAATATACAGTGATCACCCACTTTGCGCCCCAAAGTTTTTTCAAGAAATTCCCAATTATATAAATCGATTCGTTGCGCTCTACGTCTACTCCATCAATTTGAATGAAATATATTTTTATCCAAGATTTAGAGGAGTCTTTTGCCTGTTTATAATTATAATTATAGAAGGTGTTTATAATTATAATTATAGAAGGTCAAATACAAATATAAAGCGCAATCAGTAGAGAAATATACAGTGATCACCCACTTTGCGCCCACAAAGTTTTTTCAAAAATTCCCAATTATATAAATCGATTCGTTGCGCTCTACGTCTACTCCATCAATTTGAATGAAATATATTTTTATCCAAGATTTAGAGGAGTCTTTTGCCTGTTTATAATTATAATTATAGAAGGTAAATACAAATATAAAGCGCAATCAGTAGAAAATATACAGTGATCACCCACTTTGCGCCCACAAAGTTTTTCAAGAAATTCCCAATTATATAAATCGATTCGTTGCGCTCTACGTCTACTCCATCAATTTGAATGAAATATATTTTTATCCAAGATTTAGAGGAGTCTTTTGCCTGTTTATAATTATAATTATAGAAGGTAAATACAAATATAAAGCGCAATCAGTAGAGAAATATACAGTGATCACCCACTTTGCGCCCACAAAGTTTTTCAAGAAATTCCCAATTATATAAATCGATTCGTTGCGCTCTACGTCTACTCCATCAATTTGAATGAAATATATTTTTATCCAAGATTTAGAGGAGTCTTTTGCCTGTTTATAATTATAATTATAGAAGGTAAATACAAATATAAAGCGCAATCAGTAGAGAAATATACAGTGATCACCCACTTTTTGCGCCCACAAAGTTTTTCAAGAAATTCCCAATTATATAAATCGATTCGTTGCGCTCTACGTCTACTCCATCAATTTGAATGAAATATATTTTTTATCCAAGATTTAGAGGAGTCTTTTGCCTGTTTATAATTATAATTATAGAAGGTAAATACAAATATAAAGCGCAATCAGTAGAGAAATATACAGTGATCACCCACGTTACGCCCACAAAATTTTTTCAAGAAATTCCCAATTATATAAATCGATTCGTTGCGCTCTACGTCTACTCCATCAATTTGAATGAAATATATTTTTATCCAAGATTTAGAGGAGTCTTTTGCCTGTTTATAATTATAATTATAGAAGGTTTATAATTATAATTATAGAAGGTAAATACAAATATAAAGCGCAATCAGTAGAGAAATATACAGTGATCACCCACTTTTTGCGCCCACAAAGTTTTTTTCAAGAAATTCCCAATTATATAAATCGATTCGTTGCGCTCTACGTCTACTCCATCAATTTGAATGAAATATATTTTTTATCCAAGATTTTTTAGAGGAGTCTTTTGCCTGTTTATAATTATAATTATAGAAGGTAAATACAAATATAAAGCGCAATCAGTAGAGAAATATACAGTGATCACCCACTTTGCGCCCACAAAGTTTTTCAAGAAATTCCCAATTATATAAATCGATTCGTTGCGCTCTACGTCTACTCCATCAATTTGAATGAAATATATTTTTTATCCAAGATTTAGAGGAGTCTTTTGCCTGTTTATAATTATAATTATAGAAGGTAAATACAAATATAAAGCGCAATCAGTAGAGAAATATACAGTGATCACCCACTTTTGCGCCCACAAAGTTTTTTCAAGAAATTCCCAATTATATAAATCGATTCGTTGCGCTCTCCATCAATTTGTGAAATCCATCAATTTGAATGAAATATATTTTTTATCAAGAAGATTTAGAGGTCTTTTGCCTGTTTATAATTATAATTATAGAAGGTAAAAACAAAATAAAGCGCAATCAGTAGAGAAATATACAGTGATCACCCTTTTGCGCCCACAAAGTTTTTCAAGAAATTCCCAATTATATAAATCGATTCGTTTGCGCTCTACGTCTACTCCATCAATTTGAATGAAATATATTTTTATCCAAGATTTAGGAGTCTTTTGCCTGTTTATAATTATAATTATAGAAGGTAAATACAAATATAAAGCGCAATCAGTAGAGAAATATACAGTGATCACCCACTTTGCGCCCACAAAGTTTTTCAAGAAATTCCCAATTATATAAATCGATTCGTTGCGCTCTACGTCTACTCCATCAATTTGAATGAAATATATTTTTTATCCAAGATTTAGAGGAGTCTTTTTTGCCTGTTTATAATTATAATTATAGAAGGTAAATACAAATATAAAGCGCAATCAGTAGAGAAATATACAAAGTTTTCAAGAAATTCCCAATTATATAAATCGATTCGTTTTTGCGTCTACTCCATCAAAATGTTTTTCAAGAAATTAAAGCGCAATCAGTAGAGAAAATTATACTTTAAAGTTTTTCGATTCGATTCGTTGCGCTCTACGTCTACAGTGATCCATCAATTTGAATGAAATAAATATTTTTTATCCAAGATTTAGAGGAGTCTTTTGCCTGTTTATAATTATAATTATAGAAGGTAAACGTCTACTCCATCAATTTGAATGAAATATATTTTTATCCAAGATTTAGAGGAGTCTTTTGCCTGTTTATAATTATAATTATAGAAGGTAAATACAAATATAAAGCGCAATCAGTAGAGAAATATACAGTGATAACCCACTTTGCGCCCACAAAGTTTTTCAAGAAATTCCCAATTATATAAATCGATTCGCTGCGCTCTACGTCTACTCCATCAATTTGAATGAAATATATTTTATATCCAAGATTTAGAGGAGTCTTTTGCCTGTTTATAATTATAATTATAGAAGGTAAATACAAATATAAAGCGCAATCAGTAGAGAAAATATACAGTGATCACCCACTTTGCGCCCACAAAGTTTTTCAAGAAATTCCCAATTATATAAATCGATTCGTTGCGCTCTACGTCTACTCCATCAATTTGAATGAAATATATTTTTATCCAAGATTTAGAGGAGTCTTTTGCCTGTTTATAATTATAATTATAGAAGGTAAATACAAATATAAAGCGCAATCAGTAGAGAAATATACAGTGATCACCCACTTTGCGCCCAAAGTTTTTTTCAAAATTCCAATTATATAAATCGATTCGTTGCGCTCTACGTCTACTCCATCAATTTGAATGAAATATATTTTTATCCAAGATTTAGAGGAGTCTTTTGCCTGTTTATAATTATAATTATAGAAGGTAAATACAAATAAAAAGCGCAATCAGTAGAGAAATATACAGTGATCACCACTTTGCGCCCACAAAGTTTTTTTCAAGAAATTCCCAATTATATAAATCGATTCGTTGCGCTCTACGTCTACTCCATCAATTCAATTTGAAAAAATATTTTTTATCCAAGATTTAAAGGAGTCTTTTGCCTTTTTATAATTATAATTATAGAAGGTAAATACAAATATAAAGCGCAAACAGTAGAGAAATATACAGTGATCACCCACTTTGCGCCCACAAAGTCTTTTTTTTCAAGAAATTCCCAATTATATAAATCGATTCGTTGCGCTCTACGTCTACTCCATCAATTTGAATGAAATATATTTTTATCCAAGATTTAGAGGAGTCTTTTTGCCTGTTTATAATTATAATTATAGAAGGTAAATACAAATATAAGCGCGCAATCAGTAGAGAAAATATACAATGATCACCCACTTTGCGCCCACAAAGTTTTTCAAGAAATTCCGAATTATATAATTCGATTCGTTGCGCTCAACGTCTACTCCATCAATTTGAATGAAATATATTTTTATCCAAGATTTAGAGGAGTCTTTTGCCTGTTTATAATTATAATTATAGAAGGTAAATACAAATATATAGCGCAATCAGTAGAGAAATATACATTGATCACCCACTTAGCGCCCACAAAGTTTTTCAAGAAATTCCCAATTATATAAATCGATTCGTTGCGCTCTACGTCTACTCCATCAATTTGAATGAAATATATTTTTATCCAAGATTTAGAGGAGTCTTTTGCCTGTTTATAATTATAATTATATAAAAGGTAAATACAAATATAAAGCGCAATCAGTAGAGAAATATACAGTGATCACCCACTTTTGCGATCACCCCCCAAAAGTTTTTCAAGAAATTCCCAATTATATAAATCGATTCGTTGCGCTCTACGTCTACTCCATCAATTTGAATGAAATATATTTTTATCCAAGATTTAGAGGAGTCTTTTGCCTGTTTATAATTATAATTATAGAAGGTAAATACAAATATAAAGCGCAATCAGTAGAGAAATATACAGTGATCACCCACTTTGCGCCCACAAAGTTTTTCAAGAAATTCCCAATTATATAAATCGATTAGTTGCGCTCTACGTCTACTCCATCAATTTGAATGAAATATATTTTTATCCAAGATTTAGAGGAGTCTTTTGCCTGTTTATAATTATAATTATAGAAGGTAAATACAAATATAAAGCGCAATCAGTAGAGAAATATACAGTGATCACCCACTTTGCGCCCACAAAGTTTTTCAAGAAATTCCCAATTATATAAATCGATTCGTTGCGCTCTACGTCTACTCCATCAATTTGAATGAAAATATTTTTATCCAAGATTTAGAGGAGTCTTTTGCCTGTTTATAATTATAATTATAGAAGGTAAATACAAATATAAAGCGCAATCAGTAGAGAAATATACAGTGATCACCCACTTTGCGCCCACAAAGTTTTTCAAGAAATTCCCAATTATATAAATCGATTCGTTGCGCTCTACGTCTACTCCATCAATTTGAATGAAATATATTTTTATCTTGGATTTAGAGGAGTCTTTTGCCTGTTTATAATTATAATTTTAGAAGGTTAAAACAAATATAAAGCGCAATCAGTAGAGAAATATACAGTGATCACCCACTTTGTGCCCACAAAGTTTTTCAAGAAATTCCCAATTATATAAATTGATTCGTTCCGCTCTACGTCTACTCCATCAATTTGAATGAAATATATTTTTATCCAAGATTTAGAGGAGTCTTTTGCCTGTTTATAATTCTAATTATAGAAGGTAAATACAAAATAAAGCGCAAAGAAATATACAGTGATCACCAATCAGTCAAGAAATTCCCAATTATATAAATCGATTGATCACGTCTACCCCATCAATTTGAATGAAATATATTTTTATCCAAGAAAGAGAGTCTTTTTTGCCTGTTTATAATTATAATTTAGAAGGTAAAGAAATAAAGCGCAATCCAGTGAATTACTTTTTATAAAGTTTTTCGAAATTCCAATTATATAAATCGATTCGTTGCGCTCTACGTCTACTCCATCAATTTGAATGAAATATATTTTTATCCAAGATTTAGAGGAGTCTTTTGCCTGTTTATAATTATAATTATAGAAGGTAAATACAAATATAAAGCGCAATCAGTAGAGAAATATACAGTGATCACCCACTTTGCGCCCACAAAGTTTTTCAAGAAATTCCCAATTATATAAATCGATTCGTTGCTCTCTACGTCTACTCCATCAATTTGAATGAAATATATTTTTATCCAAGATTTAGAGGAGTCTTTTGCCTGTTTATAATTATAATTATAGAAGGTAAATACAAATATAAAGCGCAATCAGTAGAGAAATACGCTCTACGTCTACTCCATCAATTTGAATGAAATATATTTTTATCCAAGATTTAGAGGAGTATATTTTTTGCCTGTTTATAATTATAATTATAGAAGGTAAATACAAATATAAAGCGCAATCAGTAGAGAAATATACAGTGATCACCCACTTTGCGCCCACAAAGTTTTTCAAGAAATTCCCAATTATATAAATCGATTCGTTGCGCTCTACGTCTACTCCATCAATTTGAATGAAATATATTTTTATCCAAGATTTAGAGGAGTCTTTTGCCTGTTTATAATTATAATTATAGAAGGTAAATACAAATATAAAGCGCAATCAGTAGAGAAATATACAGTGATCACCCACTTTGCGCCCACAAAGTTTTTCAAGAAATTCCCAATTATATAAAATCGATTCGTTGCGCTCTACGTCTACTCCATCAATTTGAATGAAATATATTTTTTTATCCAAGATTTAGAGGAGTCTTTTTTGCCTGTTTATAATTATAATTATAGAAGGTAAATACAAATATAAAGCGCAAATCAGTAGAGAAATATACAGTGATCACCCACTTTGCGCCCACAAAGTTTTTCAAAAATCCCAATTATATAAATCGATTCGTTGCGCTCTACGTCTACTCCATCAATTTGAAATGAAATATTTTTTTTATCCAGATTTAGAGGAGTCTTTTTGCCTGTTTATAATTATAATTATAGAAGGTAAATACAAATATAAAGCGCAATCAGTAGAGAAATATACAGTGATCACCCACTTTACGCCCACAAAGTTTTTCAAGAAATTCCCAATTATATAAATCGATTCGTTGCGCTCTACGTCTACTCCATCAATTTGAATGAAATATATTTTTATCGTGGATTTAGAGGAGTCTTTTGCCTTTTTATAATTATAATTATAGAAGGTAAATACAAATATAAAGCGCAATCAGTAGAGAATTATACAGTGATCACCCTTTTTTTTTTCAAAATTCCCAATTATATAAATCGATTCGTTGCTCTACGTTTCCATCAATTTGAATGAAATATATTTTTATCCAAGATTTAGAGGAGTCTTTTGCCTTAAATAATTATAATTATAGAAGGTAAATACAAAATATAAAGCGCAATCAGTAGAGAAATATACAGTGATCACCCACTTTTTGCGCCCACAAAGTTTTTCAAGAAATTCCCAATTATATAAATCGATTCGTTGCGCTCTACGTCTACTCCATCAATTTGAATGAAATATATTTTTATCCAAGATTTAGAGGAGTCTTTTGCCTGTTTATAATTATAATTATAGAAGGTAAATACAAATATAAAGCGCAATCAGTAGAGAAATATACAGTGATCACCCACTTTGCGCCCACAAAGTTTTTCAAGAAATTCCCAATTATATAAATCGATTCGTTGCGCTCTACGTCTACTCCATCAATTTGAATGAAATATATTTTTATCCAAGATTTAGAGGAGTCTTTTTGCCTGTTTATAATTATAATTATAGAAGCTAAATACAAATATAAAGCGCAATCAGTAGAGAAATATACAGTGATCACCCACTTTGATCCCCACAAAGTTTTTCAAGAAATTCCCAATTATATAAATCGATTCGTTGCGCTCTACGTCTACTCCATCAATTTGAATGAAATATATTTTTATCCAAGATTTAGAGGAGTCTTTTGCCTGTTTATAATTATAATTATAGAAGGTAAATACAAATATAAAAGCGCAATCAGTAGAGAAATATACAGTGATCACCCACTTTGCGCCAATTATATAAATCGATTCGTTGCGCTCTACGTCTACTCCATCAATTTGAATGAAATATTTTTTATCCAAGATTTAGAGGAGTCTTTTGCCTGTTTATAATTATAATTATAGAAGGTAAATACAAATATAAACAAAAGTTTTTCAAGAAATTCCCAATTATATAAATCGATTCGTTGCGCTCTACGTCTACTCCATCAATTTGAATGAAATATATTTTTATCCAAGATTTAGAGGAGTCTTTTGCCTGTTTATAATTATAATTATAGAAGGTAAATACAAATATAAAGCGCAATCAGTAGAGAAATATACAGTGATCACCCACTTTGCGCCCACAAAGTTTTTCAAGAAATTCCCAATTATATAAATCGATTCGTTGCGCTCTACGTCTACTCCATCAATTTGAATGAAATATATTTTTATCCAAGATTTTAGGAGTCTTTTGCCTGTTTTTATAATTATAATTATAGAAGGATTTAAATACAAATATAAAGCGCAATCAGTAGAAGAAATATACAGTGATCACCCACTTTGCGCCCACAAAGTTTTTCAAGAAATTCCCAATTATATAAATCGATTCGTTGCGCTCTACGTCTACTCCATCAATTTGAATGAAATATATTTTTATCCAAGATTTAGAGGAGTTTTTCAAGAAATTTTTGCCTGTTTATAATTATAATTATAGAAGGTAGAAAATACAAATATAAAGCGCAATCAGTAGAGAAATATACAGTGATCACCCACTTTTTGCGCCCACAAAGTTTTTCAAGAAATTCCCAATTATATAAATCGATTCGTTGCGCTCTACGTCTACTCCATCAATTTGAATGAAATATATTTTTATCCAAGATTTAGAGGTCTTTTGCCTGTTTATAATTATAATTATAGAAGGTAAATACAAATATAAAGCGCAATCAGTAGAGAAATACAGTGATCACCCACTTTGCGCCCACAAAGTTTTTCAAGAAATTCCCAATTATATAAATCGATTCGTTGCGCTCTACGTCTACTCCATCAATTTGAATGAAATATATTTTTATCCAAGATTTAGAGGAGTCTTTTGCCTGTTTATAATTATAATTATAGAAGGTAAATACAAATATAAAGCGCAATCAGTAGAGAAATATACAGTGATCACCCACTTTGCGCCCACAAAGTTTTTCAAGAAATTCCCAATTATATAAATCGATTCGTTGCGCTCTACGTCTACTCCATCAATTTGAATGAAATATATTTTTATCCAAGATTTAGAGGAGTCTTTTGCCTGTTTATAATTATAATTATAGAAGGTAAATACAAATATAAAGCGCAATCAGTAGAGAAATATACAGTGATCACCCACTTTGCGCCCACAAAGTTTTTCAAGAAATTCCCAATTATATAAATCGATTCGTTGCGCTCTACGTCTACTCCATCAATTTGAATGAAATATATTTTTATCCAAGATTTAGAGGACCCACTTTCAAAGTTTTTGCCTGTTTATAATTATAATTATAGAAGGTAAATACAAATATAAAGCGCAATCAGTAGAGAAATATACAGTGATCACCCACTTTGCGCCCACAAAGTTTTTCAAGAAATTCCCAATTATATAAATCGATTCGTTGCGCTCTACGTCTACTCCATCAATTTGAATGAAATATATTTTATCCAAGATTTAGAGGAGTCTTTTGCCTGTTGTTTATAATTATAATTATAGAAGGTAAATACAAATATAAAGCGCAATCAGTAGAGAAATATACAGTGATCACCCACAATTTTGCGCCCACAAAATTTTTTCAAGAAATTCCCAATTATATAAATCGATTCGTTGCGCTCTACGTCTACTCCATCAATTTGAATGAAATATATTTTTATCCCAGATTTAGAGGAGACTTTTGCCTATTTATAATTATAATTATAGAAGGTAAATACAAATATAAAGCGCAATCAGTAGAGAAATATACAGTGATCAACCACTTTGCGCCCACAAAGTTTTTCAAGAAATTCCCAATTATATAAATCGATTCGTTGCGCTCTACGTCTAATCCATCAATTTGAATGAAATATATTTTTATCCGAGATTTAGAGGAGTCGTTTGCCTGTTTATAATTATAATTATACAAGGTAAATACAAATATAAAGCGCAATCAGTAGAGGAATATACATATACAGTGATCACCCACTTTGCGCCCACAAAGTTTTTCAAGAAATTCCCAATTATATAAATCGATTCGTTGCGCTCTACGTCTACTCCATCAATTTGAATGAAATATATTTTTATCCAAGATTTAGAGGAGCCTTTTGCCTGTTTATAATTATAATTATAGAAGGTAAATACAAATATAAAGCGCAATCAGTAGAGAAATATACAGTGATCACCCACTTTGCGCCCACAAATTTTTTTCAAGAAATTCCCAATTATATAAATCGATTCGTTGCGCTCTACGTCTACTCCATCAATTTGAATGAAATATATTTTTATCCAAGATTTAGAGGAGTCTTTTTGCCTGTTTATAATTATAATTATAGAAGGTAAATACAAATATAAAAAGCGCAATCAGTAGAGAAATATACAGTGATCACCCACTTTGCGCCCACAAAAGTTTTTCAAGAAATTCCCAATTATATAAATCGATTCGTTGCGCTCTACGTCTACTCCATCAATTTGAATGAATTTGAATGAAGTTTATATATTTTTATCCAAGATTTAGAGGAGTCTTTTGCCTGTTTATAATTATAATTATAGAATAAATACAAATATAAGCAATCAGTAGAGAAATATACAGTGAAACTTTGCGCCCACAAAGTTTTTCAAGAAAAATTATATAAATCGATTCGTTGCGCTCTACGTCACTCCATCAA
Source organism: Acanthosepion pharaonis (assembly GCA_903632075.3). Classification (NCBI taxonomy): domain Eukaryota; kingdom Metazoa; phylum Mollusca; class Cephalopoda; order Sepiida; family Sepiidae; genus Acanthosepion; species Acanthosepion pharaonis. The sequence continues at coordinate 1,746,657 of CAHIKZ030000476.1, forward strand.
TTTGAATGAAAATATTTTTATCCAAGATTTAGAGGAGTCTTTTGCCTGTTTATAATTATAATTATAGAAGGTAAATACAAAATATAAAGCGCAATCAGTAGAGAAATATACAGTGATCACCCACTTTTTGCGCCCACAAAGTTTTTCAAGAAATTCCCAATTATATAAATCGATTCGTTGCGCTCTACGTCTACTCCATCAATTTGAATGAAATATATTTTTATTTAGAGGAGTCTTTTTGCCTGTTTATAATTATAATTATAGAAGGTAAATACAAATATAAAGCAATTCAGGAGTGATCTTTTGCCCCACAAAGTTTTTAGAAATTCCCAATTATATAAATCGATTCGTTGCGCTCTACGTCTACTCCATCAATTTGAATGAAGATTTAGAGGAGTTTTGCCTGTTTATAAATAATTATAGAAAAATATAAATCAGCAATCAGTAGAGAAAATATATACAGTGATCACCCACTTTGCGCCCACAAAGTTTTTCAAAATTTCCAATTATATAAATCGATTCGTTGCGCTCTACGTCTACTCCATCAATTTGAATGAAATATATTTTTATCCAAGATTTAGAGGAGTCTTTTGCCTGTTTATAATTATAATTATAGAAGGTAAATACAAATATAAAGCGCAATCAGTAGAGAAATATACAGTGATCACCCACTTTGCGCCCACAATGTTTTTCAAGAAATTCCCAATTATATAAATCGATTCGTTGCGCTCTACGTCTACTCCATCAATTTGAATGAAATATATTTTTATCCAAGATTTAGAGGAGTCTTTTGCCTGTTTATAATTATAATTATAGAAGGTAAATACAAATATAAAGCGCAATCAGTAGAGAAATATACAGTGATCACCCACTTTGCGCCCACAAAGTTTTTCAAGAAATTCCCAATTACATAACGCGATTCGTTGCGCTCTACGTCTACTCCATCAATTTGAATGAAATATATTTTCATCCAAGATTTAGAGGAGTCTTTTGCTTGTTTATAATTATAATTATAGAAGGTAAATACAAATATAAAGCGCAATCAGTAGAGAAATATACAGTGATCACCCACTTTGCGCCCACAAAGTTTTTCAAGAAATTCCCAATTATATAAATCGATTCGTTGCGCTCTACGTCTACTCCATCAATTTGAATGAAATATATTTTTTATCCAAGATTTATTTACGAGGTCTTTTGCCTGTTTATAATTATAATTATAGAAGGTAAATACAAATATAAAGCGCAATCAGTAGAGAAATATACAGTGATCACCCACTTTGCGCCCACAAAGTTTTTCAAGAAATTCCCAATTATATAAATCGATTCGTTGCGCTCTACGTCTACTCCATCAATTTGAATGAAATATATTTTTATCCAAGATTTAGAGGAGTCTTTTGCCTGTTTATAATTATAATTATAGAAGGTAAATACAAATATAAAGCGCAATCAGTAGAGAAATATACAGTGATCACCCCCTTTTTGCCCCCACAAAGTTTTTCAAGAAATTCCCAATTATATAAATCGATTCGTTGCGCTCTACGTCTACTCCATCAATTTGAATGAAATATATTTTTATCCAAGATTTAGAGGAGTCTTTTGCCTGTTTATAATTATAATTATAGAAGGGTAAAAACAAATAAAGCGCAATCAGTAGAGAAATATACAGTGATCACCCACTTTGCGCCCACAAAGTTTTCAAGTTTTTCAAGAAATCCCAATTATATAAATCGATTCGTTGCGCCCTACGTCTACTCCATCAATTTGAATGAAATATATTTTTTATCCAGGATTTAGAGGAGACTTTTGACTGTTTATAATTATAATTATAGATGGTAAATACAAATATAAAGCGCAATCAGTAGAGAATTATACAGTGATCACCCACTTTGCACCCACAAAGTTTTTCAAGAAATTCCCAATTATATAAATCGATTCGTTGCGATCTACGTCTACTCCATCAATTTGAATGAAATATATTTTTATCCAAGATTTAGAGGAGTCTTTTGCCTGTTTATAATTATAATTATAGAAGGTAAATACAAATATAAAGCGCAATCAGTAGAGAAATATACAGTGATCACCCACTTTGCGCCCACAAAGTTTTTCAAGAAATTCCCAATTATATAAATCGATTCGTTGCGCTCTACGTCTACTCCATCAATTTGAATGAAATATATTTTTATCCAAGATTTAGAGGAGTCTTTTGCCTGTTTATAATTATAATTATTAAGGTAAATACAAATATAAAGCGCAATCAGTAGAAATATACAGTGATCACCCACTTTGCGCCCACAAAGTTTTTCAAGAAATTCCCAATTATATAAATCGATAAATCGATCAATTCGTTGCGCTATTTTTTCTACTCCATCAATTTGAATGAAATATATTTTTATCCAAGATTTAGAGGAGTCTTTTTGCCTGTTTATAATTATAATTATAGAAGGTAAATACAAATATAAAATACAAATATAAAGCGCAATCAGTAGAGAAATATACAGTGATCACCCACTTTGCGCCCACAAAGTTTTTCAAGAAATTCCCAATTATATAAATCGATTCGTTGCGCTCTACGTCTACTCCATCAATTTGAATGAAATATATTTTTATCCAAGATTTAGAGGAGTCTTTTGCCTGTTTATAATTATAATTATAGAAGGTAAATACAAATATAAAGCGCAATCAGTAGAGAAATATACAGTGATCACCCACTTTGCGCCCACAAAGTTTTTCAAGAAATTCCCAATTATATAAATCGATTCGTTGCGCTCTACGTCTACTCCATCAATTTGAATGAAATATATTTTTATCCAAGATTTAGAGGATTCTTTTGCCTGTTTATAATTATAATTATAGAAGGTAAATACAAATATAAAGCGCAATCAGTAGAGAAATATACAGTGATCACCCACTTTGCGCCCACAAAGTTTTTCAAGAAATTCCCAATTATATAAATCGATTCGTTGCGCTCTACGTCTACTCCATCAATTTGAATGAAATATATTTTTATCCAAGATTTAGAGGAGTCTTTTGCCTGTTTATAATTATAATTATAGAAGGTAAATACAAATATAAAGCGCAATCAGTAGAGAAATATACAGTGATCACCCACTTTGCGCCCACAAAGTTTTTCAAGAAATTCCTAATTATATAAATCGATTCGTTGCGTTCTACCTCTACTCCATCAATTTGAATGAAATATATATTTTTATCCTGGATTTTGAGGAGTCTTTTGCCTGTTTATAATTATAATTATAGAAGGTAAATACAAATATAAAGCGCAATCAGTAGAGAAATATACAGTGATCACCCACTTTGCGCCCACAAAGTTTTTCAAGAAATTCCCAATTACATAATGCGATTCGTTGCGCTCTACGTCTACTCCATCAATTTGAATGAAATATATTTTTATCCAATATTTAGAGGAGTCTTTTGCCTGTTTATAATTATAATTATAGAAGGTAAATACAAATATAAAGCGCAATCAGTAGAGAAATATACAGTGATCACCCACTTTGCGCCCACAAAGTTTTTCAAGAAATTCCCAATTATATAAATCGATTCGTTGCGCTCTACGTCTACTCCATCAATTTGAATGAAATATATTTTTATCCAAGATTTTTAGAAGGGAGTGATCACCCACTTTCTTTTGCCTGTTTATAATTATAATTATAGAAGGTAAATAAACAAATATAAAGCGCAATCAGTAGAGAAATATACAGTGATCACCCACTTTGCGCCCACAAAGTTTTTCAAGAAATTCCCAATTATATAAATCGATTCGTTGCGCTCTACGTCTACTCCATCAATTTGAATGAAAATATTTTTATCCAAGATTTAGAGGAGTCTTTTGCCTGTTTATAATTATAATTATAGAAGGTAAATACAACAAATATAAAGCGCAATCAGTAGAGAAATATACAGTGATCACCCACTTTGCGCCCACAAAGTTTTTCAAGAAATTCCCAATTATATAAATCGATTCGTTGCGCTCTACGTCTACTCCATCAATTTGAATGAAATATATTTTTATCCAAGATTTAGAGGAGTCTTTTGCCTGTTTATAATTATAATTATAGAAGGTAAATACAAATATAAAGCGCAATCAGTAGAGAAATACCTATTGATCACCCACTTAGAGCCCACACAGTTTTTCAAGAAATTCCCAATTATATAAATCGATTCGTTGCGCTCTACGTCTACTCCATCAATTTGAATGAAATATATTTTTATCCAAGATTTAGAGGAGTCTTTTGCCTGTTTATAATTATAATTATAGAAGGTAAATACAAATATAAAGCGCAATCAGTAGAGAAATATACAGTGATCACCCACTTTGCGCCCACAAAGTTTTTCAAGAAATTCCCAATTATATAAATCGATTCGTTGCGCTCTACGTCTACTCCATCAATTTGAATGAAATATATTTTTATCCAAGATTTAGAGGAGTCTTTTGCCTGTTTATAATTATAATTATAGAAGGTAAATACAAATATAAAGCGCAATCAGTAGAGAAATATACAGTGATCACCCACTTTGCGCCCACAAAGTTTTTCAAGAAATTCCCAATTATATAAATCGATTCGTTGCGCTCTACGTCTACTCCATCAATTTGAATGAAATATATTTTTTATCCTGGATTTAGAGGAGTCTTTTGCCTGTTTATAATTATAATTATAGAAGGTAAATACAAATATAAAGCGCAATCAGTAGAGAAATATACAGTGATCACCCACTTTGCGCCCACAAAGTTTTTCAAGAAATTCCCAATTATATAAATCGATTCGTTGCGCTCTACGTCTACTCCATCAATTTGAATGAAATATATTTTTATCCAAGATTTAGAGGAGTCTTTTGCCTGTTTATAATTATAATTATAGAAGGTAAATACAAATATAAAGCGCAATCAGTAGAGAAATATACAGTGATCACCCACTTTTGCGCCACAAAGTTTTTTTTCAAGAAATTCCCAATTATATAAATCGATTCGTTGCGCTCTACGTCTACTCCATCAATTTGAATGAAATATATTTTTATCCAAGATTTAGAGGAGTCTTTTGCCTGTTTATAATTATAATTATAGAAGGTAAATACAAATATAAAGCGCAATCAGTAGAGAAATATACAGTGATCACCCACTTTGCGCCCACAAAGTTTTTCAAGAAATTCCCAATTATATAAATCGATTCGTTGCGCTCTACGTCTACTCCATCAATTTGAATGAAATATATTTTTATCCAAGATTTAGAGGAGTCTTTTGCCTGTTTATAATTATAATTATAGAAGGTAAATACAAATATAAAGCGCAATCAGTAGAGAAATATACAGTGATCACCCACTTTGCGCCCACAAAGTTTTTCAAGAAATTCCCAATTATATAAATCGATTCGTTGCGCTCTACGTCTACTCCATCAATTGAATGAAATATATTTTTATCCCAGATTTAGTGGAGTCTTTTGCCTGTTTATAATTATAATTATAGAAGGTAAATACAAATATAAAGCGCAATCAGTAGAGAAATATACAGTGATCACCCACTTTGCGCCCACAAAGTTTTTCAAGAAATTCCCAATTATATAAATCGATTCGTTGCGCTCTACGTCTACTCCATCAATTTGAATGAAATATATTTTTATTTTAGTCTTTTTTGCCTGTTTATAATTATAATTTAGAAGGTAAATACAAAATAAAGCGCAATCAGTAGAGAAATATACAGTGATCACCCACTTTGCCCCTTTTTCCCAATATATAAATCGATTCGTTGCGCTCTACGTCTACTCCATCAATTTGAATGAAATATATATTTTTATCCAAGATTTAGGAGTCTTTTTTGCCTGTTTATAATTATAATTATAGAAGGTAAATACAAATATAAAGCGCAATCAGTAGAGAAATATACAGTGATCACCCACTTTGCGCCCACAAAGAAATATATTTTTTTCAAGAAATTCCCAATTATATAAATCGATTCGTTGCGCTCTACGTCTACTCCATCAATTTGAATGAAATATATTTTTATCCAAGATTTAGAGGAGTCTTTTGCCTGTTTATAATTATAATTATAGAAGGTAAATACAAATATAAGCGCAATCAGTAGAGAAATATACAGTGATCACCCACTTTGCGCCCACAAAAGTTTTTCAAGAAATTCCCAATTATATAAATCGATTCGTTGCGCTCTACGTCTACTCCATCAATTTGAATGAAATATATTTTTATCCAAGATTTAGAGGAGTCTTTTGCCTGTTTATAATTATAATTATAGAAGGTAAATACAAATATAAAGCGCAATCAGTAGAGAAATATACAGTGATCACCCACTTTGCGCCCACAAAGTTTTTCAAGAAATTCCCAATTATATAAATCGATTCGTTGCGCTCTACGTCTACTCCATCAATTTGAATGAAATATATTTTTATCCAAGATTTAGAGGAGTCTTTTGCCTGTTTATAATTATAATTATAGAAGGTAAATACAAATATAAAGCGCAATCAGTAGAGAAATATACAGTGATCACCCACTTTGCGCCCACAAAGTTTTTCAAGAAATTCCAAATATATAAATCGATTCGATTCGTTGCGCTTTCTATCCATCAATTTGAATGAAATATATTTTTATCCAAGATTTAGAGGAGTCTTTTGCCTGTTTATAATTATAATTATAGAAGGTAAATACAAATATAAAGCGCAATCAGTAGAGAAATATACAGTGATCACCCACTTTGCGCCCACAAAGTTTTTCAAGAAATTCCCAATTATATAAATCGATTCGTTGCGCTCTACGTCTACTCCATCAATTTGAATGAAATATATTTTTATCCAAGATTTAGAGGAGTCTTTTGCCTGTTTATAATTATAATTATAGAAGGTAAATACAAATATAAAGCGCAATCAGTAGAGAAATATACAGTGATCACCCACTTTGCGCCCACAAAGTTTTTCAAGAAATTCCCAATTATATAAATCGATTCGTTGCGCTCTACGTCTACTCCATCAATTTGAATGAAATATATTTTTATCCAAGATTTAGAGGAGTCTTTTGCCTGTTTATAATTATAATTATAGAAGGTAAATACAAATATAAAGCGCAATCAGTAGAGAAATATACAGTGATCACCCACTTTGCGCCCACAAAGTTTTTCAAGAAATTCCCAATTATATAAATCGATTCGTTGCGCTCTACGTCTACTCCATCAATTTGAATGAAATATATTTTTATCCAAGATTTAGAGGAGTCTTTTGCCTGTTTATAATTATAATTATAGAAGCTAAATACAAATATAAAGCGCAATCAGTAGAGAAATATACAGTGATCACCCTTTTTGCGCCCACAAAGTTTTTCAAGAAATTCCCAATTATATAAATCGATTCGTTGCGCTCTACGTCTACTCCATCAATTTGAATGAAATATATTTTTATCCAAGATTTAGAGGAGTCTTTTGCCTGTTTATAATTATAATTATAGAAGGTAAATACAAATATAAAGCGCAATCAGTAGAGAAATATACAGTGATCACCCACTTTGCGCCCACAAAGTTTTTCAAGAAATTCCCAATTATATAAATCGATTAGTTGCGCTCTACGTCTACTCCATCAATTTGAATGAAATATATTTTTTATCTTAGATTTAGAGGAGTCTTTTGACTGTTTATAATTATAATTATAGAAGGTAAATACAAAATACAAAGCGCAATCAGTAGAGAAATATACAGTGATCACCCACTTTGCGCCCACAAAGTTTTTCAAGAAATTCCCAATTACATAAATCGATTCGTTGCGCTCTACGTCTACTCCATCAATTTGAATGAAATATATTTTTATCCAAGATTTAGAGGAGTCTTTTGCCTGTTTATAATTATAATTATAGAAGGTAAATACAAATATAAAGCGCAATCAGTAGAGAAATATACAGTGATCACCACTTTGCGCCCACAAAGTTTTTCAAGAAATTCCCAATTTATATAAATCGATTCGTTGCGCTCTACGTCTACTCCATCAATTTGAATGAAATATATTTTTATCCAAGATTTAGAGGAGTCTTTTGCCTGTTTATAATTATAATTATAGAAGGTAAATACAAATATAAAGCGCAATCAGTAGAGAAATATACAGTGATCACCCATTTTGCGCCCACAAAGTTTTTCAAGAAATTCCCAATTATATAAATCGATTCGTTGCGCTCTACGTCTACTCCATCAATTTGAATGAAATATATTTTTATCCAAGATTTAGAGGAGTCTTTTGCCTGTTTAAAATTATAATTATAGAAGGTAAAATACAAATATGAAGCGCAATCAGTAGAGAAATATACAGTGATCACCCACTTTGCGCCCACAAAGTTTTTCAAGAAATTCCCAATTATATAAATCGATTCGTTGCGCTCTACGTCTACTCCATCAATTTGAATGAAATATATTTTTATCCAAGATTTAGAGGAGTCTTTTGCCTGTTTATAAAATATAATTATAGAAGGTAAATACAAATATAAAGCGCAATCAGTAGAGAAGCATACAGTGATCACCCACTTTGCGCCCACAAAGGTTTTCAAGAAATTCCCAATTATATAAATCGATTCGTTGCGCTCTACGTCTACTCCATCAATTTGAATGAAATATATTTTTATCCAAGATTTAGAGGAGTCTTTTGCCTGTTTATAATTATAATTATAGAAGGTAAATACAAATATAAAGCGCAATCAGTAGAGAAATATACAGTGATCACCCACTTTGCGCCCACAAAGTTTTTCAAGAAATTCCCAATTATATAAATCGATTCGTTGCGCTCTACGTCTACTCCATCAATTTGAATGAAATATATTTTTATCCAAGATTTAGAGGAGTCTTTTGCCTGTTTATAATTATAATTATAGAAGGTAAATACAAATATAAAGCGCAATCAGTAGAGAAATATACAGTGATCACCCACTTTGCGCCCACAAAGTTTTTCAAGAAATTCCCAATATATAAATCGATTCGTTGCGCTCTACGTCTACTCCATCAATTTGAATGAAATATATTTTTATCCAAGATTTAGAGGAGTCTTTTGCCTGTTTATAATTATAATTATAGAAGGTAAATACAAATATAAAGCGCAATCAGTAGAGAAATATACAGTGATCACCCACTTTGCGCCCACAAAGTTTTTCAAGAAATTCCCAATTATATAAATCGATTCGTTGCGCTCTACGTCTACTCCATCAATTTGAATGAAATATATTTTTATCCAAGATTTAGAGGAGTCTTTTGCCTGTTTATAATTATAATTATAGAAGGTAAATACAAATATAAAGCGCAATCAGTAGAGAAATATACAGTGATCACCCACTTTGCGCCCACAAAGTTTTTCAAGAAATTCCCAATTATATAAATCGATTCGTTGCGCTCTACGTCTACTCCATCAATTTGAATGAAATATATTTTTATCCAAGATTTAGAGGAGTCATTTGCCTGTTTATAATTATAATTATTATAGAAGGTAAATACAAATATAAAGCGCAATCAGTAGAGAAATATACAGTGATCACCCACTTTGCGCCCACAAAGTTTTTCAAGAAATTCCCAATTATATAAATCGATTCGTTGCGCTCTACGTCTACTCCATCAATTTGAATGAAATATATTTTTATCCAAGATTTAGAGGAGTCTTTTGCCTGTTTATAATTATAATTATAGAAGGTAAATACAAATATAAAGCGCAATCAGTAGAGAAATATACAGTGATCACCCACTTTGCGCCCACAAAGTTTTTTCAAGAAATTCCCAATTATATAAATCGATTCGTTGCGCTCTACGTCTACTCCATCAATTTGAATGAAATATATTTTTATCCAAGATTTAGAGGAGTTTTTTTGCCTGTTTATAATTATAATTATAGAAGGTAAATACAAATATAAAGCGCAATCAGTAGAGAAAATATACAGTGATCACCCACTTTGCGCCCACAAAGTTTTTCAAGAAATTCCCAATTATATAAATCGATTCGTTGCGCTCTACGTCTACTCCATCAATTTGAATGAAATATATTTTTATCCAAGATTTAGAGGAGTCTTTTGCCTGTTTATAATTATAATTATAGAAGGTAAATACAAATATAAAGCGCAATCAGTAGAGAAATATACAGTGATCACCCATTTTGCGCCCACAAAGTTTTTCAAGAAATTCCCAATTATATAAATCGATTCGTTGCGCTCTACGTCTACTCCATCAATTTGAATGAAATATATTTTTATCCAAGATTTAGAGGAGTCTTTTGCCTGTTTATAATTATAATTATAGAAGGTAAATACAAATATAAAGCGCAATCAGTAGAGAAATATACAGTGATCACCCACTTTGCGCCCACAAAGTTTTTCAAGAAATTCCCAATTATATAAATCGATTCGTTGCGCTCTACGTCTACTCCATCAATTTGAATGAAATATATTTTTATCCAAGATTTAGAGGAGTCTTTTGCCTGTTTATAATTATAATTATAGAAGGTAAATACAAATATAAAGCGCAATCAGTAGAGAAATATACAGTGATCTTTGCGCCCACAAATTTTTTCAAGAGAATTCCTGTTTATAATTATAAATTATATAAATCGATTCGTTGCCCTACGTCTACTCCATCAATTTATAAATGAAATATATTTTTTATCCATCAAGATTTAGAGGAGGAGTTTTCTGTTTATAATTTATATTATAGAAGGTAAATACAAATATAAAGCGCAATCAGTAGAAATATAAGTGATCACCCACGAGTTTTTTCAAGAAATTCCCAATTATATAAATCGATTCGTTGCGCTCTACGTCTACTCCATCAATTTGAATGAAATATATTTTTATCCAAGATTTAGAGGAGTCTTTTGCCTGTTTATAATTATAATTATAGAAGGTAAATACAAATATAAAGCGCAATCAGTAGAGAAATATACAGTGATCACGCACTTTGCGCCCACAAAGTTTTTCAAGAAATTCCCAATTATATAAATCGATTCGTTGCGCTCTACGTCTACTCCATCAATTTGAATGAAATATATTTTTATCCAAGATTTAGAGGAGTCTTTTGCCTGTTTATAATTATAATTATAGAAGGTAAATACAAATATAAAGCGCAATCAGTAGAGAAATATACAGTGATCACCCACTTTGCGCCCACAAAGTTTTCAAGAAATTCCCAATTATATAAATCGATTCGTTGCGCTCTACGTCTACTCCATCAATTTGAATGAAATATATTTTCATCCAAGTTTTAGAGGAGTCTTTTGCCTGTTTATAATTATAATTATAGAAGGTAAATACAAATATAAAGCGCAATCAGTAGAGAAATATACAGTGATCACTCACTTTTCGCCCACAAAGTTTTTCAAGAAATTCCAAATATATAGATCCATTCGTTGCGCTCTACGTCTACTCCATCAATTTGAATGAAATATATTTTTATCCAAGATTTAGAGGAGTCTTTTGCCTTTTTATAATTATAGTTATAGGAGGTAAATACAAATATATAGCGCAATCAGTAGAGAAATATACAGTGATCACCCACTTTGCGCCCACAAAGTTTTTCAAGAAATTCCCAATTATATAAATCGATTCGTTGCGCTCTACGTCTACTCCATCAATTTGAATGAAATATATTTTTATCCAAGATTTAGAGGAGTCTTTTTGCCTGTTTATAATTATAATTATAGAAGGTAAATACAAATATAAAAGCGCAATCAGTAGAGAAATATACAGTGATCACCCACTTTGCGCCCACAAAGTTTTTCAAGAAATTCCCAATTATATAAATCGATTCGTTCTACGTCTACTCCATCAATTTGAATGAAATATATTTTTATCCAAGATTTAGAGGAGTTTTGCCTGTTTATAATTATAATTATAGAAGGTAAATACAAATATAAAGCGCAATCAGTAGAGAAATATACAGTGATCACCCACTTTGCGCCCACAAAGTTTTTTCAAGAAATTCCCAATTATATAAATCGATTCGTTGCGCTCTACGTCTACTCCATCAATTTGAATGAAATATATTTTTATCCAAGATTTAGAGGAGTCTTTTGCCTGTTTATAATTATAATTATAGAAGGTAAATACAAATATAAAGCGCAATCAGTAGAGAAATATACAGTGATCACCCACTTTGCGCCCACAAAGTTTTTCAAGAAATTCCCAATTATATAAATCGATTCGTTGCGCTCTACGTCTACTCCATCAATTTGAATGAAATATATTTTTATCCAAGATTTAGAGGAGTCTTTTTGCCTGTTTATAATTATAATTATAGAAGGTAAATACAAATATAAAGCGCAATCAGTAGAGAAATATACAGTGATCACCCACTTTGCGCCCACAGTGAAAGTTTTTCAAGAAATTCCCAATTATATAAATCGATTCGTTGCGCTCTACGTCTACTCCATCAATTTGAATGAAATATATTTTTATCCAAGATTTAGAGGAGTCTTTTGCCTGTTTATAATTATAATTATAGAAGGTAAATACAAATATAAAGCGCAATCAGTAGAGAAATATACAGTGATCACCCACTTTGCGCCCACAAAGTTTTTCAAGAAATTCCCAATTATATAAATCGATTCGTTGCGCTCTACGTCTACTCCATCAATTTGAATGAAATATATTTTTATCCAAGATTTAGAGGAGTCTTTTTTGCCTGTTTATAATTATAATTATAGAAGGTAAATACAAATATAAAGCGCAATCAGTAGAGAAATATACAGTGATCACCCACTTTGCGCCCACAAAGTTTTTCAAGAAATTCCCAATTATATAAATCGATTCGTTGCGCTCTACGTCTACTCCATCAATTTGAATGAAATATATTTTTATCCAAGATTTAGAGGAGTCTTTTGCCTGTTTATAATTATAATTATAGAAGGTAAATACAAATATAAAGCGCAATCAGTAGAGAAATATACAGTGATCACCCATCGATTTTGCGCCCACAAAAGTTTTTCAAGAAATTCCCAATTATATAAATCGATTCGTTGCAGTGCTCCACAAACGTCTACTCCATCAATTTGAATGAAATATATTTTTATCCAAGATTTAGAGGAGTCTTTTGCCTGTTTATAATTATAATTATAGAAGGTAAATACAAATATAAAGCGCAATCAGTAGAGAAATATACAGTGATCACCCACTTTGCGCCCACAAAGTTTTTCAAGAAATTCCCAATTATATAAATCGATTCGTTGCGCTCTACGTCTACTCCATCAATTTGAATGAAATATATTTTTATCCAAGATTTAGAGGAGTCTTTTTGCCTGTTTATAATTATAATTATAGAAGGTAAATACAAATATAAAGCGCAATCAGTAGAGAAATATACAGTGATCACCCACTTTGCGCCCACAAAGTTTTTCAAGAAATTCCCAATTATATAAATCGATTCGTTGCGCTCTACGTCTACTCCATCAATTTGAATGAAATATATTTTTATCCAAGATTTAGAGGAGTCTTTTGCCTGTTTATAATTATAATTATAGAAGGTAAATACAAATATAAAGCGCAATCAGTAGAGAAATATACAGTGATCACCCACTTTTTGCGCCCACAAAGTTTTTCAAGAAATTCCCAATTATATAAATCGATTCGTTGCGTTCTACGTCTACTCCATCAATTTGAATGAAAATATATTTTTATCCAAGATTTAGAGGAGTCTTAAGCCTGTTTATAATTATAATTATAGAAGGTAAATACAAATATAAAACGCAATCAGTAGAGAATATACAGTGATCACCCACTTTGCGCCCACAAAGTTTTTCAAGAAATTCCCAATTATATAAATCGATTCTTTGCGCTCTACGTCTACTCCATCAATTTGAATGAAATATATTTTATCCAAGTTTTAGTGGAGTCTTAAGCCTGTTTATAATTATAATTATGGAAGGTAAATACAAATATAAAGCGCAATCAGTAGAGAAATATACAGTGATCACCCACTTTGCGCCCACAAAGTTTTTCAAGAAATTCCCAATTATATAAATCGATTCGTTGCGCTCTACGTCTACTCCATCAATTTGAATGAAATATATTTTTATCCAAGATTTAGAGGAGTCTTTTGCCTGTTTATAATTATAATTATAGAAGGTAAATACAAAATATAAAGCGCAATCAGTAGAGAAATATACAGTGATCACCCACTTTGCGCCCACAAAGTTTTTCAAGAAATTCCCAATTATATAAATCGATTCGTTGCGCTCTACGTCTACTCCATCAATTTGAATGAAATATATTTTTATCCAAGATTTAGAGGAGTCTTTTGCCTGTTTATAATTATAATTATAGAAGGTAAATACAAATATAAAGCGCAATCAGTAGAGAAATATACAGTGATCACCCACTTTGCGCCCACAAAGTTTTTCAAGAAATTCCCAATTATATAAATCGATTCGTTGCGCTCTACGTCTACTCCATCAATTTGAATGAAATATATTTTTATCCAAGATTTAGAGGAGTCTTTTGCCTGTTTATAATTATAATTATAGAAGGTAAATACAAATATAAAGCGCAATCAGTAGAGAAATATACAGTGATCACCCACTTTGCGCCCACAAAGAAAATATTTTTTCAAGAAATTCCCAATTATATAAATCGATTCGTTGCGCTCTACGTCTACTCCATCAATTTGAATGAAATATATTTTTATCCAAGATTTAGAGGAGTCTTTTGCCTGTTTATAATTATAATTATAGAAGGTAAATACAAATATAAAGCGCAATCAGTAGAGAAATATACAGTGATCACCCACTTTGCGCCCACAAAGTTTTTTTCAAGAAATTCCCAATTATATAAATCGATTCGTTGCGCTCTACGTCTACTCCATCAATTTGAATGAAATATATTTTTATCCAAGATTTAGAGGAGTCTTTTGCCTGTTTATAATTATAATTATAGAAGGGTAAATACAAATATAAAGCGCAATCAGTAGAGAAATATACAGTGATCACCCTTTTTGCGCCCACAAAGTTTTTCAAGAAATTCCCAATTATATAAATCGATTCGTTGCAACGTCTAGTCCATCTATTTGAATGAAATATATTTTTATCCAAGATTTAGAGGAGTCTTTTGCCTGTTTATAATTATAATTTAGAAGGTAAATACAAATATAAAGCGCAATCAGTAGAGAAATATACAGTTTTTCAAGAAAGTTTTTCCCAAGAAATTCCCAATTATATAAATCGATTCGTTGCGCTCTACGCCTACTCCATCAATTTGAATGAAATATATTTTTATCCAAGATTTAGAGGAGTCTTTTGCCTGTTTATAATTATAATTATAGAAGGTAAATACAAATATAAAGCGCAATCAGTAGAGAAATATACAGTGATCACCCACTTTGCGCCCACAAAGTTTTTCAAGAAATTCCCAATTATATAAATCGATTCGTTGCGCTCTACGTCTACTCCATCAATTTGAATGAAATATATTTTTATCCAAGATTTAGAGGAATATACAGTGATCACCCACTTTGCGCCCACAAAGTTTTTCTTTTGCCTGTTTATAATTGAATAATTTTTATATTTAGAAGGTAAATTATAAATATAAAGCGCAATCAGTAGAGAAATATACAGTGATCACCCACTTTGCGCCCACAAAGTTTTTCAAGAAATTTCCAATTATATAAATCGATTCGTTGCGCTCTACGTCTATTCCATCAATTTGAATGAAATATATTTTTATCTAAGATTTAGAGGAGACGTTTGCCTGTTTATAATTATAATTATAGAAGGTAAATACAAATATAAAGCGCAATCAGTAGAGAAATATACAGTGATCACCCACTTTGCGCCCACAAAGTTTTTCAAGAAATTCCCAATTATATAAATCGATTCGTTGCGCTCTACGTCTACTCCATCAATTTGAATGAAATATATTTTTATCCAAGATTTAGAGGAGTCTTTTGCCTGTTTATAATTATAATTATAGAAGGTAAATACAAATATAAAGCGCAATCAGTCAGTAGAGAAATATACAGTGTTCACCCACTTTGCGCCCACAAAGTTTTTCAAGAAATTCCCAATTATATAAATCGATTCGTTGCGCTCTACGTAAATCGATTCGTTGTGCTTTACGTCTACTCCATCAATTTGAATGAAATATATTTTTATCCAAGATTTAGAGGAGTCTTTTGCCTGTTTATAATTATAATTATAGAAGGTAAATACAAATATAAAGCGCAATCAGTAGAGAAATATACAGTGATCACCCACTTTGCGCCCACAAAGTTTTTCAAGAAATTCCCAATTATATAAATCGATTCGTTGCGCTCTACGTCTACTCCATCAATTTGAATGAAATATATTTTTATCCAAGATTTAGAGGAGTCTTTTGCCTGTTTATAATTATAATTATAGAAGGTAAATAGAAATATAAAGCGCAATCAGTAGAGAAATATACAGTGATAACCCACATTTCGCCCACAATGATTTCAAGAAATTCTCAATTATCTTCATTGCGCTCAATCCCTACTCCATCAATTTGAATGAAATATATTTTATCCTGTATTTAGAGGAGTCTTTTGCCTGTTTATAATTATAATTATAGAAGGTAAATAGTGTTACGGTTTTTTGGGTATATATACTTATAACTAGTGAGCGAGTCAGAATGACTTATTTCCCTTTATAATCGACCAATAGAAGGTTGAGCAATCAGAAGCCGCCCAACACTGTATTCATAGTGTATAAAGGCGGCCATCTTGTTTCCTCCTACAAGAAGGGCAAAAGGCTACCAGGAGAAGGATGAACTACACTCTGCTGTGATATCCACTGCGAACCTTCACTACGCTTTCCTACTGTCTCCGAAATATTCACTGCCAACCTCTGGATTCAATACTCGTGGACGACCGTCATGAAAATGTCTGACATAGGTTATGAGCCCAGATCACGATTACATTTTGACGGAAATGAATCGAGATATGAATTATGGGAGACGAAGTTTTTGGTCTACCTCAGAATACAAAAACTCCATGTTATCATCCTTTGCAAAGTCGACCAGGAGCGGGATGATTTCATGGAAAGAAATGCGACCGTTTTCGCTGAGTTAATTCAATTCCTGGATGACCGGAGTTTGTCTTTAATAATGAGAGAGGCCAAGGATAATGGCCGAAGAGCTCTACAGATTTTGCGTGAACACTATTTGTCAAAAGGTAAGCCTAAAATTATTTCCTTATATACGGAATTAACCGCATTGAAAAGACGAGAAAACGAATTTATAACCGATTACATTATTCGAGCGGAGAACATTACGAATGCTTTAAAAATTGCAGGTGAAACTATCTCAGATGGGCTGCTAATAGCCATGGTCTTGAAGGGTTTGCCACCGTCATTCAAACCATTTACGACAGTTATAACCCAAAAAGATAAACAACTAACTTTCACTGAGTTTAAAATGGCGTTACGTAGCTATGAAGAAACTGAAAAAATGTGTTCCCACCAAAATCACGGCAATAACGTAATGCAATTAAGAACGTCATTTAAAAAACTCAGAAAACCAGTTCCTCAAAGCAATCAAACTAGAAACTATGAGAGTAGGAACAGGGGCTTTAGAGGCAATTATTACACTAATTATAAAGGACGATATAGTAAGGATATCGTTTGTTTTCGTTGTGGTAATGTCGGCCATACTCGTGCGAAATGTCAATTTTATACCCGGAATGACTATTGTAAGAATGTACAAGCTTCTTCGAAGGGATGTACATATGCCTTTTCGTTTGGATTGGGTGCTGTGGCCAGCAGTTGTGATTCTTACTTGATCGATACGGGAGCGACAAATCATGTAATTACAGACAAACAAAATTTATTAGTTTTTACCCCAATTTTCAGCCCGACTCGCATTTTATCGAGTTAACTGATGGGACCAGAGCTAATAATTTGGTTTTGAAAAGAGGCGATGCCTGTATTTATCTACGCAATACTAAGGGAGATGTTTGTAAATGTTTATTAAGAGGGGCTTTATATATTCCAAAATTTAAGCAAAATATTTTCTCCGTTCAGTCTGCAATTGAAACTGGCGTTAAAATCAGTTTTCATCGCGACAATTCAAAGTTAATATGTCCAGACGGAACTGAATTTAATATACAGCAAAATGGACGTTTGTATTATTTGAAAAGTATTAAGTCGGCGAGAACAGCCACGCATGACTTAAGAACTTGGCATAAAATATTGGGCCACTGTAATGATTCGGATGTTAAAAAATTACAAGAACACGTCACTGGAATGAAAATTACACTTCCAAAGGGCTTGCAATATTGTGACACATGTATTAAAGGGAAAATGACGAAATATAGAGAGAGGGGTCGGATCCCAAAAGCAACAGATATTTTGTTCAGAGTTTATTGCGATTTAGCGGGTCCAATTACCCCAAAGGGTATTGACACCTACTCATATGTATTAAACTTTGTAGACGAATATTCAGGACATTATGGTATATTTCCTGAAAAATAAGTCTGACACACTGCGGGCTACAAAAATCTATTTATCAGATATCTCCCCGTATGGAAAGGTAAAAATAATTCGGACCGATAATGGTGGCGAATTTACTCCTGATGCCTACAAAAACCTCCTGGTAAATGAAGGCATTAAACATGAGAAAACTTGTTCTTATTCGCCACATCAAAACGGAGTTGCTGAGCGCAGTTGGAGGACACTGTTTGAAATGGCTAGATGTTTGTTAATAGAATCTAACTTGCCCAAAAATCTATGGGTTTATGCATTAAACACGGCGGTATATATAAGAAACCGCTGCGATAATAGTAACGTTAAAAAAAACTCCTTACGAAGCTTATACAAACTTTAAGCCCAATGTGAGTGATATGCATATTTTTGGTACAATTTGCTATTCATATGTTGACCACAGGGCGAAACTACATCCAAAAAGTGAAAGGGGCATATTCATTGGGTATGACAAGACAAGTCCAGCCTATATGATTTATTTTCCAGAAACTAGAACAGTAAGGAATATTAGATGCGTCAGATTTACAGATTCCTTTGAGCGACGGGTGGAACACGAAGAAACGAATGTTAACTGGGACGAACTAGTGCAACCCGAGCTAGTATGGCCCAATTATGGGTCTATGAGTGGAAAACCCGTCCACAATCCACAATCAGAGGAAGGTATTACACCAGATGTTGTAGACGAGGAAAAATCAGATGCAAAACTTGAGTTAAAAGAAAATACAACTGATGGGTGGGGGGGGAAATTCCGCGTTACCCGACAAGAGACAGAAGAAAGCCAGATTATTTTGGAATGGACCAATGTAATACCTGCGACATTGATTGTTGTTATTCGGTACAATGTATCCCAAAGAATTACCAAGAGGCCATACATACTATCAATGCTAGATGGTGGATGGCTGCCATGCGGAAAGAAATTAAATCATTAGTATTAAACGACATGTTTGAATTAAAAAGGCCCCCGGATGATAAAAATATTATTGGCAGCCGTTGGGTTTATAATGTAAAGTGTACTGAGGATGGAGCGCCACTATATAAGGCTCGTTTTGTAGCTAAAGGTTTTTCGCAGATATACGGGGAAGATTATGTAGAAACATTCAGTCAAACAACAAACATGACAACAATTAGAATTTTGATGCAAATGGCCGCACATTATGGTATGGATATACACCATATGGATGTGAAAGCAGCTTATTTGAATGCTGCCATCGATTATGAGATATATATAGAACCGCCAGAAGGTTTTAAAGACGGCGATAATTATGTATGGAAACTTAAAAAGTCACTATATGGACTGAAACAGAGCGGCAGAACATGGAATAAACTAATCCATTCTTATTTAATAGAACAGCAAATCCAATCCTCCCACGTTGACCCATGTCTCTACACAAGAACATTTAGCAATGAAATATTAGTAATCCTGGTTATTTGGGTCGACGATATGTTAATTGCATCAAAGTGTGAGACCGCTCTATTAAAAATCAAAAATTCCCTGGAAACAAGGTTTAAGATGACCGATTTGGGTCGACTATCATGGTTTCTTGGTATACAGTTCGAATTTAAAGGTAACACTATTACAATGAATCAATCTAGATACATTGAGAGACTCTTATCTAAATTTAACATGCAAAATTGCAAAACGAGAACTACTCCATGTGAAATGGATTTAAACACAATTATAAATAAGGAAGATGGTATAGCGGCGTGTGAAAATGAATACAGAACATTGGTTGGAAGTCTTATTTACTTGATGACGACAACCAGGCCAGATATCTGCTATACGGTTACGAAATTATCCCAACATTTAAATAAACCGGGAACTGTGCAATCAACGAGAGCTAAACAAGTGTTACGTTATCTAAAGGGAACTAAGAGTCGGTGCCAAGTATTTCGACAAGCAGATCAACCATTGAAATTGGAAGGATTTTGTGATGCCGATTGGGCCAACTCACCAGATCGTAAAAGTATAACAGGCTATTGCTTTAAGCTAGCTGACGGTAACCCAATGATCAGCTGGAAATCGAAGAAACAGGGAATGATTTCACTTTCTACCTGTGAAGCGGAATATATTGCATTATCAAAAGCAACACAAGAAGCCATTTTTCTTAAATTACTAATAGAAACCGTTAAAACACTGGTAATAACTGAGCCAATAACTATTTACTGCGATAATCAGTCCAGTATTGCTTTGGCCAGAAATCCAATAATACATCAAAGATCAAAGCATATTGATATAAAATATCAATTCGTTAGGGACCAAGTACAAAAGAAAACAATACAAATTGAATATGTTCAATCGGAAAAAAATATGGCAGATTTATTTACAAAACCAATTACAAAAATCAAATTACAGACTTTCACTTCTGCCATATTTGGTACTGACCAATAAGGTCCTCATTGGTCCTGGGCAAGACGTAAAGCTGCATCCATTAAGGTCCTGGGCAAGACGTAAAACTGCATCCATTGAGGTCATGGGCAGGACGTGAAACTGCATCCGTTAAGTCCCTGTAAGGTCCTTATTAGGACGTAAACTGCATCCATTAGTTACTGTCCTAAGAAACGTCAGTTCGGTTTTTGGTATGAATGTAAGTCCTTAGTTTCGGGGTATAAAGGTAAATGGTCCTACTTTAAACCCAATTTTCTTATAAATGATTTTCTGGATCACTCTGACCCGGAGTGATAGTAACTGTTTTAATGGGTCTTAGTTATGGATAAAATAACAATTTTGTACTTTTTTTAAATGATATTTGTGGATCACTCTGACCCGGAGTGATAGTAACTGTTTTAATGGGTCTTAGTTATGGATAAAATAACAATTTTGTACTTTTTTTAAATGATTTTTCTGGATCACTCTGACCCGGAGTGATAGTAACTGTTTTAATGGGTCCCAGTTATGGGTAAAGTAACAATTCTTTCCACTTTTTGAAGGCTTAAATTTCTTCATTCTTTCCTTTTGAAGGCTTAAATTTCTTCATTCTTTCCTTTTGAAGGCTTAAATTTCTTCATTCTTTCATTTTCCTCTTTAAATGATTTTCTGGATCACTCTGACCCGGAGTGATAGTAACTGTTTTAATGGGTCCCAGTTATGAGTAAAGTAACAATTCTTTCCACATTTTGTTGTGATCGCGGTCTGAACTTATAATATAACCCGGAAAGTATTTAACTGTGGATAAAGTGATATGACTAATTTTGTGGATACTAATTTTCCTTAAGAAATAAAATCTAGAATACTAAAGTATTTCTGACGTATTAATATTCATTGCAAAAAAAAAAAAAAAATACAAAAAAAACAAAAAAAAACAACAAATAATTTTTTGGAATTAAAGTATTTATTAACCTTACTAATATTTTGAACGAAGATTCCATTATATACCCAAAATAAGGGGGGCTGTTACGGTTTTTTGGGTATATATACTTATAACTAGTGAGCGAGTCAGAATGACTTATTTCCTTTTATAGTCGACCAATAGAGGGTTGACCAATCAGAAGCCGCCCAACACTGTATTCATAGTGTATAAAGGCGGCCATCTTGTTTCCTCCTACCAGAAGGGCAAAAGGCGACCAGGAGAAGGATGAACTACACTCTGCTGTGATATCCACTGCGAACCTTCACTACGCTTTCCTACTGTCTCCGAAATATTCACCGCCAACCTCAGGATTCAATACTCGAGGACGACCGTCATGAAAATGTCTAACAAAAAGAAATATAAAGCGCAATCAGTAGAGAAATATACAGTGATCAATCCCTTTTAGCCCACAAAGCTTTCCAGAAATTCCCAATTATTTAACTCGATTTGTCGCGCTCAACCCAAACTCCATCAATTTAAATGAAATATATTTTTATCTTGGATTTAGAGGTGTCTTTTGCCTGTTTATAACTATAATTATAGTAGGTAAATAGAAATATAAAGAGCAATCAGTAGAGATATATGCAGTGATCACCCAATTTTCGCCCACAAAGTTTTCAAGAAATTCCCAAATATATAATTCGATTCGTCACACTCAACCCCTACTCCATCAATTTGAATGAAATAAATATTTATCTTGGATTTAGAGGAGTCTTTTGCCTGTTTATAATTATAATTATAGAAGGTAAATAGAAATATAAAGCGCAATCAGTAGAGAAATATAGAGTCATCAATCACTTTTCGCCCACAAAGATTTCAAGAAATTCCCAATTATATAACTGGATTCGTCGCGCTCAACCCCGACTATATCAAATAGAATGAAATATATTTTTATCCTGGATTTAGAGGAGTCTTTTGCCTGTTTATAATTATAACCATAGAAGGTAAATAGAAATATAAAGCGCAATCAGTAGAGAAATATAGAGTGATCACCCACTTTTCGCCCACAAAGATTTCAAGAAATTCCCAATTATATAACTCGATTCGTCGCGCTCAACCCCTACGCCATCAATTTGAATGCAATATATTTTTATCCTGGATTTAGAGGAGTCTTTTTGCCTGTTTATAATTATAATTATAGTAGGTAAATAGAAATATAAAGTGAAATCAGTAGAGAAATATAGAGTGATCAACCACTTTCGCCCACAAAGTTTTCAAGAAATTCCCAATTATATAAATCGATTCGTTCTGCTCAATCCCAACTCCATCAATTTGAATGAAATATATTTTAATCCAGGATTTAGAGTAGTCTTTTGCCTGTTTATAATTTTAATTGTAGCAGGTAAATAGAAATATAAAGCGCAAACAGCAGAGAAATATACAGTGATCAACCACTTTTCGCCCACAAAGATTTCAAGAAATTTTCAATTATATACCTGGATTCGTCGCGCTCAACCCCTACTCCATCAATTTGAATGAAATAAGTATTTATCCTGGTTTTAGAGGAGTCTTTTGCCTGTTTATATTTATAATTATAGAATGTAAATAGAAATATAAAGTGCAATCAGTAGAGAAATATACAGTGATCACCCACTTTTCGCCCACAAGGTTTTTCAAGAAATTCCCAATTATATAACTCGATTCGTCTCGCTCAATACCTACTCCATCAATTTGAATGTAATAAATTTTTATCCGTGATTTAGAGGAGTCTTATGCCAGTTTATAATTATAATTATAGAAGTAAATAGAAATATAAAGTGCAATCAGTAGAGAAATGTACAGTGATCACCCACTTTTCGCCCACAAAGATTTCCAGAAATTGTCAATTATATAACTCGTTGCGTTGCGTTCAACCCCTACTCCATCAATTTGAATGAAATATATTTTTATCCTGGATTTAGAGGAGTCTTTTGCCTATTCATAATTATAATTATAGAAGGTAAATAGAAATATAAAGCGCAATCATTAGAGAAATATACAGTGATCAACCACTTGTCGCCCACAAAGATTTCAAGAAATCCCCAATTATATAACTCGAGGAAACAACTACATAGTGAGTTTTGTCGATTGGCTAACAAATTGGCCTGAGGCATTTGCAGTACCAGACAAGAATGCTAGAACTGTGGCCGGTTTGATAATAAGTGAAATCTTCCCTAGGTATGGCGCCCCTGTGCAATTGGTAACTGATAATGGCACGGAGAATATAAACAGCATAATGAGAGAAGTGCTGACAGGTTTGAATATAGAGCACGTAAAAACATCTCCATATCACCCCCAAGGAAATGCTAAAGTGGAAAGGTTTCATAGAACCTTGGGAGATGTATTGGCCAAGCTGGTCATAGAGTACACTGGAAATTGGGACTTGTATTTGACGCAGGCTCTGGCGGCCGTGAGGTTTACGATAAACAGAAACCTCAGATTTTTCTCCTTACTTTATGTTGTTTGGCAGAGACGTGGTCCTGCCTGTAGATAACCTATTGAAGCCCCGAAGAAAGTATATGGGAGAAGATCATCGTCAGCTGTTGCTGGAACAACAACATAAAATATTTGTACAGGCCAGAAGAAGAATAAAGAGGGCCCAGAAGAAAAGAAATGAGAGAGTGAATGCTGAAAGAAAGGTAGTAGAATTGAAGGTTGGAGACCCTGTCTACTATAAAATCCACCAGAGAGAAGGAAAGCTGGACCAAAGATGGGAACCGTACTACCGGATAGTAGAGCAGACGGGTCCAGTATCATATGTAATATGGGATCAAGTAGCAGGACGAGCAAGGAGGCTCCATGCCAGTGACATAAAGAAGGCTGAAATAGCTAACCTGGAAATGAGCGAGCCGAGGCCTAAGAAGACAAGGACAAGGTAGGTAACTTTGGTTGAGCCGGAAGAAATGGAGACGGAGGAAGATTCCGAGGAAAATGAGGAGATAGATCGACTTGGGCAGGTAGACGAAGCGATCCGAGTGACGGAGTTGGAACCCACGGCGGGGATCAGCGGCGTTCAGTCGTCGACTGAATCGGTGCAGAGAAGACACTGTGAGGTCGCCATCGCACCCCCATGTCCAAAGGAAAGGAAGAGAATGACGAGGAGATCCAATCAAGCAGTCAAGGGCTCTAAAAAGAGGCACCCTGAACAGGACGAAGGGCCCAGCGAGTGGGAGGAAGAGGATCGAATACCCCTTTCCCAGCTCAAGGAAAAGCTAAGAAACAGGAGAGATCTAGACATAGAGTCAAGAGGTATTAAAGACGTCCAGGGCGAGGACTCTAAACAGAAGGAAGAATCAGGAGATGAAGAAGAGGACAAAACACCTCCTGGACGGGAATTAAACACAGAGGGAAGGTTAGAGGTTGAGCAGGGACTACCTCGGAAGATGAGATCAAGAAGGGTGAAGAACCCCAATTCTCAGTAGAACAAAAAAGGCTGTGCAGAATAGAAGCATTCGGTGTCGACAGATAACGACACTGGCTCATCCAACAACCTGCTAGCTGACTGTGGTGGATGTGGATGGAGGGGATGGAGTCGCGAGCTGCGCCTCACGAGGGAAGGAAGAAGATTATTGGCATTGCTAACTGGCCATCAGTTGTGTCATGAAGTTAGAGGATGGAGGAGCTAATGGAATAATTGAGTAATGAATTGAGCAAGACTGAATGGTTGTGAAGAATAACAACAAGAGAATTTTGTTACCTTGCAGGAATGATCAAAATGAAAGGGTTGATGATGATGATGATGGTAGCCACGCTGATGGTGACGATGGCGGAAGCTGGGAAGCACAGCCGAAACACCATTTTTAAAAAGACGAGTGAAGTAATAATAACCAGGTCTAAATGGTTGATCACATTCGTGATAGATTTGAAACCATACGAGTCGCTACTAAATAAGCTAAGAAATGAGCTAACGCAGCTGGATGCAGCCCGGTTGAAGGTAGGGCAAGATTATCTCAAGGAAAAAGCGTATCTTAGTGTATTACACTGCCTAGAATCAGAGGCCACTATGTTAGAGGTTCAATGGAGGGACATGCAAAATTACCTGAAGTGAATTGAGTTACTGCAGACACGGGAAAAGAGATCAGTAGTTCCGATTGTGGGAAAAGCGTTAAATGTCCTGTTTGGAACAGTGACTGAAGATGACGTTAAATTCATAAGAAGGAAACTGGGAGAAGTGGAAGTAAACCAGAGGACGATGGCTCAAGTGGCAAGGGAGAGTGTGACAATATTAAATGTGACAAGGTTAGAAGTGGCCAAAAATAGAGCCAGAATCAATTGGTTAATAGATAACCTGGCAGGGATGAGACAAGAGGTAATTAATGATACAGAAACTGTAATGAGCGAATTACAGGAAATGAGCGGATTCATGCAAAAATATTTCCAACTGATGACAATTACGAATAGGGTACGACAAACTAGTCAGTCGTTGACGACCTTGCTGGAACATGTGAGAGCGCAATTAGACGTGCTGTCATTGGGACACCTCTCCCCAAGCATAGTAAACCAGAGTCACCTAAGGGAAGTGCTACTCGGAATACAGGCCGAGTTACCCCACCATTTAAAGCTGCCAGTGGACCCCACCAAAGAATTGTAGAAATATTATAATGCACTGGGATGTGTGACCTTGTTGGAAAATAGACGACTATTGGTTGTGATATCTGTTCCGTTGTTAGATAGAGAGAGTATATTCGAGATATACCAGGTTATAAATTTACCCATTCCCTACCCCAGAAGAGATCAAGGTTTGGGAATGATAGCAAGGTACAAGGTGGAAACAGAATACATAGCTTTAAATTCGGGGAGAACGAAATTCATGTTGCTAACAGCTGAAGAAGCTAGAAAGTGTAGAAATGATGCTCTAGGGACTTGTACCTCGTTAAGCCCTATCTATATAGCTGGTAAACGCAAAATGTGCATACTAGAATTGTTTGAAGGGAAGAGAGAGGGAATTAAGAGAACTTGCCAAGTGGAGGTATTAGGAAACACGGCGTTACCACAAGCTATCAGTGTTTCAGACGGGGTGTGGGCAGTGGCCACACAGAAACCTATCAGCTTGTCTAGGGTATTTGGGGGAGAGTCCACAAGGACATTAAGATTAAGGCCTCCATTATTCCTGTTAAATTTTCCCATGGGATGTTCGGCATTTGGGATATCTATCTCCTTACCCCCCTATTACCAGGAAGAAGAAAGATATGAAGAGAAAGATTCAATCATAGAAATGATTGGCAGAGGCTTAGTCAATTGTACAGAATTTGGGAGCCAATAGTGAAGGGATTCTCCAATGTTACCTTGAATAAAATGCCAGTACTAATGAAGCCGATAGAAAAGATCGATATGGATCA
The DNA here is from genome assembly GCA_903632075.3 of Acanthosepion pharaonis. Classification (NCBI taxonomy): domain Eukaryota; kingdom Metazoa; phylum Mollusca; class Cephalopoda; order Sepiida; family Sepiidae; genus Acanthosepion; species Acanthosepion pharaonis. The sequence goes on from CAHIKZ030000476.1 coordinate 1,773,771, forward strand.
ATTGAGGGACAAGTTAAGTGCGTTGGGAAATGAAGGTATGGCTTGGGAAGACGATGAGCAGATCGCGATAAGTTGGTCGGTAGTGATGGGTACATTCATAGTTATAGCCATCGGGGGTATAGTAATATGGAAGATTAAGAGTAAGAGGAGATTAACGAACGATAATCAAATGAGCATGAGGCAACACGAGAGGGAGATGCCGAGCAGTGTTCCTTACTCATACAGAATCGGCGAAGAGATTGCAGGAAGACCGGCGGAAGAGGCTGGTGTGAGACCGCCACGTGCGGCGGAAAAACCTCCCACAGCGGAGAGAAAAACATTGACCAAGAAGAACAAGCCATAGTAACCACATCTGCACCCACAGGCACATGCACACATTACATTACATATATAATAGAAGAACTTGAAAAAGAACGTTACATTGCATGTAGAACAGAAGAAGATGAAAAAGAACATTACATTGCATGTAGAACAGAAGAAGTTGAAAGAGAACATTACATTGCATGTAGAACAGAAGAAGTTGAAAGAGAACATTATATTGCATGTAGAAAAGTAGTCTAGAATTGCATGGGACAGATGGATGATGTATGCTAAATGGTGTATTTGGGTTTAGGTGTCATTTATGAGTAAATGACAAATCGGTTATTTTCATCCTGGTTTTATAGGAGTCTTTAGCCTGTTCATAATGATAATTATAGAACGTAAATCGAAATATGAAGCTCAATTAGTATAGAAATATACAGTGATCACCCACTTTGCGCCCAAAATTTTTTCAAGAAATTCCCAATTATATAACTCGATTCGTTGCATGCTACGCCTACTCCATCAATTTGAATGAAATATATTTTCATCCTGGTTTTATAGGAGTCTTTTGCCTGTTCATAATGATAATTATAGAAGGTAAATAGAAATATAAAGCGCAATCAGTAGAGAAATATACAGTGATCACCCACTTTGCGCCCACAAATTTTTCAAGAAATTCCTAATTATATAACTCGATTCATTGCATGCTACGCCTACTCCATCAATTTGAATGAAATATATTTTTCTCGTGATTGTAGAGGAGACTTTTGACTGTTCATAATGATAATAAAAGAACGTTAAAAAGAAATATAAAGCACAATCAGTAGAGAAATATAAAGTGTGCAACCACTTTGCGACCACAAAATTTTTCAAGAAATTCCCAATTATATAACTCGTTTCGTTGCATGCCACGCTTATTCCATGAATTTGAATGAAATATATTTTATCCTGGTGTTAGAGGAAGCTTTTGCCTGTTCATAATAATAATTAAAGAAGGTTAGTGTTGTGGTAGGACCCACCTAATTTGCATAGTGGTGTACCGACCATATAAATATAGTTGGTACCGTGAAGACGAAGAGTCGAATCAAGTGATTCAATCCAGAGACTCTGCCCGACTGCGACTAAGTCAACACATTCTCCAGGAACGGTCTTCCCAAGAACATACAAAAGACTCTATGTAAAGATTGTATACACTTTCTTGTTTCAATGCATTTTGTTCTAAGTACATTTTGTGCTGTATTATTATTCCATGCATTAATCAAGTTTCCACAATGGCCACGAGGTAGAAAGAACTTTACGGAAATAAAAAAGTATTGATAATTGATAGCTTTCAACAATTGGGACAAGTCTTTGAAGAACACAGGCTGAAGGAAATAATTATTAATTAAAAGTCCAACATCTAATAGAACGGAAAAGTATTCTGAAGTTCTGGATAGTTAAAACTCGTTAAAGGACGACTAAGCATAAAGGAACGTTCACTCAGAAAAATCTGAAAGGTGGTGTAAACGAATAACGATGAAAAAAAAAAAAAAAAAAAGAAAAAAACTGGCCGACTACAAAAACATGCATGGAATTAAAAGGAGTACAAATACACCGTGTCGACTTTGAAAGGTAACGAACTTCTATAAAAAAAAAAAAAAATATATTTTTTTTTGGTTGCTCAACAATATTTTATAAAGCAAGACATAAAATTAAAAAGTCGTAAGTTGTTTCGATTTTTTGGTCAGCTTATATTCGTGGATACACAATTTAAAAGTGTATTCTTTGTTGCATGAACACTATCAGCTAAAGATGGATGGATTATCCAAAGTCATATCTGAATTATTTAAAGCCCAGCAGTTGAGTCAAGCTGAATTATTCAAATCCCAGCAGTTGAGTCAGCAACGTCAAAGTGAACAGTTTGCCTTATTAATAAGGGAACAATAGAAAAGACAGCAAGAATATCAAGAAAAGCAAGAGGAGTTGAGTCAGCAACGTCAATGGGAACAAGAGGAAAGACAGCAAAAATATCAAGAAAAACAAGAGGAAAGACTGGAAAAACAAGAAGAAACGCAGATCAAGGTTTTAGAAATTCTAAAGTTAACACTGGAGAAATTAAACAACAATCAGGAAAATGAAGGAAACTCTTCATATTCTAATAACATCATATTTAATTCGTTGGAAACTTTCAACTATGGGCCAGACGAAGGAAAAACGTTTGAAGCGTACTTTAAACGATATGAAGATATTTTCTACACAGACTGTGAAAACTGGTCTAATTCAAGAAAAGTCAGTCTATTACTAAGAAAGCTAGGTACAGCGGAACATAGCAAATTTGTAGATTTAATTCTACCGAGAAGAACAAATGAATTGGAATTCTCGGAAACAGTGAAATTGCTAAAGGAGTTGTTTGGAGCAAATAGGTCGCTTTGGCATAAGCGATGGTTATGCATGAATGTCGCTAACTCCGACGATCAGGATTACTTAACATATGCATCTATAGTGAACAGACATTGTGACAATTTCAGATTGGCAGAGATTACGGTTGAAGAATTCAAGTGTTTAATTTTTGCTCAAGGACTGGTATCCTGTAAGAGTGCCGAAATAAGACGTAGAGTTTTGTCTAAACTCGAATCTGAACAAAAACCTTACCCTGCAAAAAAAAAAGCAGAGGAGTGTCAGCGGGGGTAAGTTTAAAGAAAGAGTCTCAAAAAATTGAAGAAGCTGGCATTGCTTATATTAAAAATATAATAAACAGTCAAATTACCCATCAGAAAAAAATTGGAGTAAAAATTCGGCGTATTTTTAAAATAGACAAGAAAAATTAAATGAAAAGAACGAGGAGAATAAAAAAGGTTCCACCATATAATTGTAGACGGTGCAACGAAAGAGGTAAATTGCCCATATAGAAAATAAAAAATGTTTCGTGTGCCACAAGAATGGTCACAAAGGGTCGTGTTGTAAAACGAAAAAAGTCAATAGCCCAATTAGACAAATTCAAATATCAAATCAGATAGAGATTTGAGGAAGTATGTGACGACTGAAATATTTAAAAAGAATATCAAATTTCAACTCGATTCGGGTTCAGATTTAACAATAATGAACGATAAAACATGGAAAATTTAAAAAAAGCCTCCAATAATGAAGTCAACGAAATGCGCTCGAACATTAACTGGAAAGGAAATTAACTTCGAAGGTGAGGTTGTACTTCCCATGAAATTAAACGGGATAGTTAAAAAAAATAAAAGTTTTCATTCTGAAAAATGGAGAAAACTTGATGGGTACAGATTTTATTGAAACATTCGAATTGTGGGATAAACCGTTAAACTCATTCTGCAGAAAAGTAGTGTGACGTCGTCCCCCGGTCGCAGCGTCGACTGTGTCGTTCGATCACGTTCGCGGCGCCAGTTGTGACGTCTCGTGCTTCCCAGGCTCTGATATCCTGGTCACGGACAGCTTCAGTTGTGACGTCTTTGCCGCGACGTCAGCTGTTCGCTCCTCGCTGCTCAAACGTGACGTTCTAACACTTTG